>JAUTXW010005196.1:1005000-1271139 GCA_030620095.1 Kuschelorhynchus macadamiae | reverse complement strand
TGTGAGGAGTGTTATGTAGAAGCTTCTCGAGCAACCACTTTTCGGAATTATATTATTAGTGTTCATATGTCCATAATAGTCTCCAGTTGTTAGTCCCGAGCGAAAAACTAAAGCAGCACCTGGAACAAATCCGGCTTCTGAGCCATCATGAACTATAATAAATCGACTACTAGAGCGGATTCCCTGAACAACACCTGTAACACTTTCACTTTGCCAGCATTTGTTCACTGTCATATCATTATCTACCCAGGTTTCGTCTAGATACACAAAATTGCGTTCTTCGTGTCTATATTGCCTTACAGTTGATAGATATTTCACCCGCCAGTGAAAAATATTTGGTCTCTCAATGAGCAATTTTCGTTTATTTTGGCACTTGCGGCAAACAAAACCATTTGATCGTAAAAGCCGATTTAAGGTTAAATACCCGTACAGAGAATCTATTTTGTTCTTTACAGCACGAAGTAGGGGTTTGCAGGTCGGAACCTTCTTCAAGTTTACATAAAAGTTCTCTCTTGTTCGTCGAATTGCTTGAAAATCACCTTCGTCAATTTTATCTTTGTATGATAATCGGGGTCTCTTTTTACCAGGAGATTTTAAAGGTGAAGTAGAACACGAACGATCATTATGTTCTCTTTAAATTTTTCTTACACTACTTTCCGAAAGACCAGTGTGAAATGCGGCGCGTTCTGTTCGATTTTGAATTGGAATAGTCAAACTATTATTTTTAGCTTCTCTAGTACAGGCCTCAGTAACGCTCACAATAACTTCACGTGCACCACTTCGAATTGTTTTTCCTCTTTTGCTCGCCATTGTTACTTCGAAATAATAATTCAAATTCAACGCAACGCATGTATATAGAAATGAAAACGAATGCTCGAAATGTATAGGCGCCACTGGAAATAGCTTGAACCTTCTAGCGGCAAGTGCATGGAGACTCTAGGCACATCCCAATTACAAGTGGACCAGTGCGAAATTTACTAAATCCTCGATTAATATTCCGTACCGCTTAGCTGGCGTACTTTATAGGTGAAGCGGCAAACTATTACAACAAATAAAATAACATACAATTTATTTGCGTACACAAATTTTACTTTTCCGCTTGCTTAAGACTATGAACCTTTATTTTAAGGACCGCCCGATTTCCTTTCGTGTCTCGCACTTTATATATGTATTATTTATACTGTCTTCAAATATTTTTATTGGCCGCCATTTTCTTCTATCATATTGGATTCGTACCAATATTTTACCAGTTTCTTTCTACCTATGCCAAACTAGGCTTTTGTGCATAATTTAAATTAAATTCAATAAACAGATTTTCACATACCGCCATTTTGTTACGTCATGTTGAATTCGTTCCAGTTTATCCTATTTTCACATTTACGATTTTTTTACGTGGATTTTTAAAAAAATTTATTTGGCCGCCATTTTGTTTTGCTATCTTAAATGCGGAGCACAACTTTACCAATTTATCTCTACATTACATTTAATTTAACTTTGTAAATGGTTTTCGTTAACGATCCTCTTGTTGTATTTGAGTGTTTTATTATTTGGGGTCAGGTTCCAGTAAAAAAAACCAAAGTCCTTTTTTAAATTGTCGACGTTTCGCAACTCTATTGATGCATTTTCAGGACGCACATATAGATTCTATATCTTGCGTGAAACCTATATTATCAGTCTTTACCTATTCCGTTGGTCCGCAGATATTTCCTAACCCCTAACCCATTTAGTAATTTAATATCTGGAAAATATTTGCAGACCAACGGAGTAGGTAAAGACTGATAATATGGGCTTCATGGAGAATAAAGAATCTATATATGAGTCCTGAGGATGCAACAATAAAGTTGTGACACGTCGACTATTTAAAAATAGACTTCTGTTTTTTTTTTACTGGATCTTAATCCCAAATAATACACCACTCTAATATAACAACAAGAGGATTGTTTACGAAAACTATTTAGAAACTTAATACCTGAGAAATATATGTGGACCAACGGATTAGGTAAAGGCTGATAATATATGGGTTTAATGCAGGATATAGGACCTATAAATGTGTCCGGAGCAACAATAAAGATTCGAAACAGTAACAATTTAAAAAAAGATTTTGTACTGGTTCTTAACCCCAAATAATACACCACTCTAACCAAATTGTTTTAGCAGTGTTCCGCCTCATCAGACTTTTACCAAAATATTATCAGGTCATCCCCATATGACCCTTAATTTTTGGTCCAAATTTGAAGGCAATCGGGTAAGTAGTATTTAAGTTATGCCGCGAACTGACAGACATACAGACAGACGGACCAACAGAATTGATGATGAGAATGATGAACATATTTTGTTGGCATCTAGGGACGCTAAAACGTGAAAATATATAAAACCTGAGAGGGTGATTTTTTCACGATTACAAACATTTTATTTGGTCGCCATTTAGTTCAGCCATCTTGAATTAGTACCACAATTTTTCTAGTTGATGCCTATACACACTTAGTTATGGCATACAATTTGAAATCAAACAATTAAGCAGTTTTTTCAGGCTAAATTTTTAAATATTTTAATAAGCCACCATTTTGTTCCGCCATCTTGGATTCTTACCAAAATGTTACCAGTTGATTCAGACATAATACTTGATACTTTTAAAAAATTTGAAATAAATTGAATAAGTAGTTTTTTAATATTTTTTTTAACATTTCATTAGGCCGCCATTTTGTTTCGCCATATTGGATCTTTATCAAAATATTTCTAGGTCATCCCCATATCACCCTTAATTTTAGACCAGAATTAGAAGTCAATCGGGTAGCCTTTTAGCTACGCCGCGAACTTATTACAATACTTCTTTTTTACGAGGGTAAGTAACAAATTTTGAATCACCCTTATTTCAGAACTGTGAGGTTCTGTAGAAAACCTACTCTAAGTTTGCCTAAACTCAGAGGAGTATACCTGGTAAATTTTTCTAGTACCAGCTAATTTTGAAATTGTCAAATTTTCCCATTCTTTTTACAGTTTACAGTAAATGTGTGGCCTGGTATTATTGGAGACCATTTGGTGGGGCTATTTTTCCTGCCAACAAGATTAAACGGACAGGATTATCGTCAAGTCGCCACATTTTAGTTTGGATTAAGGGAGTTTTTAAATCGATACTACAACAACTGTTGGATAGGTCGAAGTGGACATGAACCATGGCCCCCAAGGTCCCCCGACCTAAATTGTTTAGATTAGTTTTTCTGGGGACTGGATGTATATATATATATATATATATATATATATATATATATATATATATATATATATATATATATATATATATATATATATATATATATATATATACAATGTGTCCCAAATTTGGCTTACATGCATTGCTATCTCGTAAACCGCTATAGCTACAGGGTGGGTTAAATTAGGAAAGTTTTAGAGAATTTTATTACAAATTTGATGACGTTTTGAAGTTTAGGATATCTTTTGTGGTTTTCAAGTTAATTGGGAAAAATCAAAATGGTGCATTTTCAACTTTTGCCCGTAGCTTCTAAACGACTCGTATTATGGTTTTATGGTTTATACATTATTAGGGCACTTTTATTAGAGGAACATTATGCAGGTAAAACGAAGTTTCTAGCTTCAATTGTTTTTGAGATATTGGCATCAACTTTTTATTTTCTTACCGACGCCATATTGGATTATTGTATTTTTGGAAAGATCTTTTTAAGAGCTTTCCAATGATGTATAACAAGGTAAGATTATTATTTTTCTTGAGCTCTAAAAACCAAAATAATTGTTTTTTTTTAAGTAGGCTTTGATTACGCATGGCGGCCATATTGAAACAAAAGAATGCCGCATGTCAACAATCATTTTGTGTTCCTGAATAGTACTTGTTATCATTTTCTCATTGTGCCGAGTTTTTACAAAGTTTATTTGAGTTTCTTATACTACTTAAAATGGAGGGTAATTATTCCAACGAAGAGAATTTGGATATGATAGAACTTTATTTTAAAGCAAATAGAAATACACAAACAGCTGCGCGTTCATACCAAGAACAATTTCCAGACCGACATCAACCAAGCCAAAGGCATTTCAGATTTCTAATTGTTAACCTGTTAGCCTACGGGTCTTTTTTGAAACCGAAACCAAAGACCTATTCAATAGATAATGAAGCAAGAAACGCAGCTATAATAGAAAGTGTCAGGGACAACCCAACAACCTCAGTAAGAAAGATTGAAGAACAAACGGCAATTCCCAAATCAACCGTCCAACGAGTCTTGAAAAAACTTCACTTTCATCCCTATAAACCTACTATTGTACAGGGTCTTCAGGTAAATGATTTTGCTAGAAGAATCACGTTTAGTGAATGGTTCATCAACAAATGCCAGCAAATACCCAACTTTCATTCTAAAGTACTTTGGACAGATGAAACACGATTTACAAACTGTGGAATTTTCAATAAACATAATACTCATTACTGGGGTACCGAGAATCCTCATAATTTAGAAGAAAGACGTTTACAAACAAAATTTGGGTTCAATGTGTGGTGTGGCATTATAGGTAATTCCAAACAATGCACTTCTGCTTTAAATCACTCATAACAATTTGTATTTTAGATAACCGTTTGATTGGGCCGTTCATTTTCCAAGAAAATTTATCGGGTAACAGATATTTGCAACTATTACGGGAACAAATTATTCCAGAAGTTATAAATTCTGTTCCCCCAAACGACCTGCAAAATATTTGGTTCCAACAAAATGGCTGTCCGGCTCACGGTACCAGAGAGGTGATGGCGGTCCTCAGAAATACTTTCGGGGAAAATATTATCGCTAATAATGGCCCTGTTGCTTGGCCGGCAAGGTCACCGGATATTACTCCTCCCGATTTTTATTTATGGGGATACGCAAAAAATGAGGTCTACGAATTTTCTCCGCCAGAAAGTCTCAGAGAGCTAGAAGACAGAGTCCGAGATGTTTTTGCTAATATTAACAGGAACACCTTAAGAAGGGTTACACGGAAGGTATTGGAGAAATGTCAAAAATGTGTGGAAAATGGAGGGAGGCATGTGGTGTAACTTATATTTTTTTTATGTGTTAATTTAAATTTAGTTTAGGTATTTTCAATAGTGTGATAGTTACATTTTAGTCACTAGGTATTCACTGTTAGTATAATATCTTAGTTGAAAATCTGAAACATCGATGGTTGAATTAATATTTTTACCCATAAGCTAACAAGTTTACAATTAGAAATCTGAAATGCCTTTGGCTTGGTTGATGTCGGTCTGGAAATTGTTCTTCGTATGAACGCGCAGCTGCTTGTGTATTTCTATTTGCTTTAAAATAAAGTTCTATCATATCCAAATTCTCTTCGTTGGAATAATTACCCTCCATTTTAAGTAGTATAAGAAACTTAAATAAACTTTATAAAAACTCGGCACAATGAGAAAATGATAACAAGTACTATTCAGGAACACAAAATGATTGTTGACATGCGGCATTCTTTTGTTTCATTATGGCCGCCATGCGTAATCAAAGCCTACTTAAAAAAAAAACAATTATTTTGGTTTTTAGAGCTCAAGAAAAATAATAATATTACCTTGTTATACATCATTGGAAAGCTCTTAAAAAGATCTTTCCAAAAATACAATAATCCAATATGGCGTCGGTAAGAAAATAAAAAGTTGATGCCAATATCTCAAAAACAATTGAAGCTAGAAACTTCGTTTTACCTGCATAATGTTCCTCTAATAAAAGTGCCCTAATAATGTATAAACCATAAAACCATAATACGAGTCTTTTAGAAGCTACGGGCAAAAGTTGAAAATGCACCATTTTGATTTTTCCCAATTATGTTGAAAACCACAAAAGATATCCTAAACTTCAAAATGTCATCAAATTTGTAATAAAATTCTCTAAAACTTTCCTAATTTAACCCACCCTGTAGTTATGCATGTAAGCCAAATTTGGGACACATTGTATATATATATATATATATATATATATATATATATATATATATATATTTTTTTTTTTTGTTTTTTTGTTTTGGACTGTTTGATTTTTTGACGTTTCAAAGTTTGTTAGTTATTTTCTGTTATCGTTTATTTTAAATTCTTAAAAATGGCTTTGCGTTATACCAACGAAGAGAAATTTGACATGCTGGAGTGTTATATTAAAAACAATAGAAATGCGGTTATATCCTAAAATAGTTACTCTGATTCTTACCCAGAAAGGTAACAATCAAACCAACGGTATTTTTCAAAACTTGTGGTTAATTTGGGAACGTGTGGAAGTTTCGAACACTCAAGGCCTAAAAAGTATAACAAAGATAATAACAATCGTGAAAAGTTAATCAAGTTATAAATTACTTTACCGAAAACCCAACTTCATCGACAAGAATAAGCAGCATAGAGCTAGACATTCCTAGGACAACACTTAAGGGGATTTTAAAGAAAAATAATTACCACCCATACAAGCCGACCATTGTTCAAGGGCTCATTGAAGGAGATTTTCTAAGGAGACTTACCTTTTGTAACTGGTACATTAACAAATGCCAGGAAAATGTAAATTTTAGCAGTGCCATTATATGGACTGACGAAACATATTTTAGTAACTGTGGAATCTTTAACAAACACAATCGCCACCATTGGGCAACAGAGAATCCTAGATTGTTGGCTCAACGTAGGTTGCAAACTCGATTTGGCATGAACGTTTGGTGTGGCATTCACGGTAAAATAGTTTTTCATATTAGCTGGTTTAACTGCTTTATATATCACATATTTTCAGGTAATCGACTTATAGGTCCATTTCTTTACAAGCAAACTTTAACTGGTGAAAGATATTTAGATATGCCAGAAAACCAAATTCTACCAGCAATTAGCAGCACAATACGAATTTCATAATCTTTGGTTTCAGCAGGATGGCTGTGCCCAGCCCACACTTCCAGGGCAGTCAGAGATTTATTAAGAAGAACTTTTGGGGACAAATTAATTTCCAATGGTGGCACTACATCGTGGCCTGCTAGGTCGCCAGATATTACACCCTTGGATTTCTTTTTGTGGGGAACGTTGAAAATAAAGTTTTTAAATTTGAATCTCCCAAGACATTGGCCATACTCGAAGAGAGAGCTTAGGAAGTGTTTGCTAATATTAACAGAAACACACTTACACGAGCGACAAATAGTGTTTTACAAAAATGTCGTGCTTGCGTTGCTAAAAATGGACAGCGTTCTGTTTAATATAGCAAATATTGTATTCTTTCTTTTTTGTGCATGTGTATGTTTCTAGTTAAAGCTTATTATTATTTTTTCGCATTTGTTGTAATTACTACTTTAAATATTTATTAAACATTACAAAAAAATATTGTTACCGTGGCGATCCAAAGTCTACTAGAATAAAATCGATTTTTGAATATTTTGATGGTTTTTCTTTAGGAAATGTAAACTTATTATACACTAATGAATAGGATTTTTCTTGCATATTTTAAAGAGACAAAAATCCAATATGGCGTCTATAAGAAAAAATACAGTTGGTGATGGTGAAGAATAACCGAAACGTCGTAATTAAAATCTAATGCAATAACCGTTTTCTACACAAAAAATGGCTATAAAAAAGGGTTCATAGATTTTGAAATAAAATACAAATAAAGAAGTTACAGGGCTTTATAGAAAATGCCACTTTTTAGTTTTTTCAAAATATCTCGAAAATCAAATGTAACGTTACACTTTTACCGTAACAAAATAAGATAAATAAAAGTCTAATTATGATATTGCTATGGTGCTATATATATATTGTGTCACTCACCAAGATGTCAGGGACTAAATTTTGGGAGTTATCTAGATTGTTTGATTTGAAATATTATTTTACGATTCCTATTTTTCATTACTATGTAAAATAAGTACTTAATATTGTACGCAACCGACAACTTGGTGTGTTATATACATATGTTTTAATTTTACAGATGCTGTTCAGAAACAAGTCCATTATAAAAAACATGGTTGGGCATGAGCTGTTGTAATACAACCTAAACCAGATATTTCCACATATCTCCATTGTAGCCTGGTAATGCTAAATAAATAAGAAACATTTTATATACCTCCAATTTGGTTTAATAATACGTTATCGCCTTTCAAAATCGCGTTCAGTTCGTTAAATGACTTGCCTTTTGATAAAATATAGTTTAAAAAATGTCACCTATATTGTTGATTTCCTGTAAACACATGTCAGAGATTCAATAAATAAGGGTTTGTGTTGTTAAGGTAATCCTTCTAATGTTTAGTTTAAAAAGCATATTGTTTATTTTCGTTTTACAATTTGAGTTAACTCAAATGATAACTAATGAAGTTTGACGTTTTACTGCGGCGAGTCTAACATATCTTTTTCATGTACGCCTAAAACCCAAATAATTCCATCCGACCACATCGGTTTCGTTATTTTTTAAAAACCTAAAATTTTAAAGTTAATTATTAAGGGCGAGGCTTACGTAAAGATTAGATGGAAATATAAAAAATATCTAACATAAATTATTCGAAAATAAATATTCAAATTCAATATATATAAAGATTTATTGCAATATTTACTGTATTCTGAGTTGCCTATTCTTTAAAAAATCGATTATTTTTATTAAATCAATAAGGGGGAAAGAGACAAAATATAGGGACATTAAAATCAAGTTTTGCATGGAGCACTTTCAACAGTTTAGTTTTTTAGCTAAATTCCTACCTTTTTTTTTAACATTTTTTCATTGATAAACCTCTTGGTTAAAATCGTTTTGGAAAGAGTTCATTCTATTTAGTTTTGACTGTAGCCGTGAAAATTCAATTAAACGGCTGATCCTGTTCAAAGGTTGTTTTAAAATTTGTCTTGAACAGTGATCGAATAACAGCCAGGTAATTAACAATTTTAATTTATTTGTGCAAGATTTATTTATTTTAATTTTTACAAATTTTACAATTAGGTTACAATGGATTTTTTCTCTTTTTTTACAGCTCAGCGGCCATTTTACCACCTTGCATTTTACCACTTTGCATTTTACCACTTTGCATTTTATCACTATTACATTTTCATTGAAATGTGAAAGCCTATATTTCACTTTTGTGGTAGTTTTGAATCCAATAGTTTTCACATTAAGAACTTTGGGGTGAAGCCCAAATAAAAAACAAAACCTTTTTGCCTCCGCAAGGGTTGTGGTTCCGACAGGACCCGTTTAAAATATTTTTGAAAACTGAAGTAGCATTCTACTTACCGAACGTTGGCACAAACAAGATCCACTTTTACCGAAGAGGTTTTGAAGTATTTGGCCTCTAGTATGCAGCCCAACAACCAGGCCCAAGTTTGAGTTATCACCCCCTGCTTACCTGCTACCTACTTGGTGAGATTTTTAACTTAAATTTATAAATTCGTCCTTTTAAATTTCATTTTCGAATTCTTATACTTATTTCTATCTATAAATATAATTTTTATCACATTCTTGCATTTCCTTTAAACACTGGTAAATATTCACAAGTTATAATCTCAAATAAAGGAAAATAATAATTGTATATTGTGTTTTACTGGGTGTCTCAGCAGTTTTACTAACACACGGATAAAGGGTGTATGAAGGACGTAATGTAGATTCTCTTTTTTTACGAGTGTTGGCGCCCTTCCATTTTATATATATTTTTTGACTTTCCTTCTTCATACAATAAATGAAACGGATTGAAAATTTGGACTCCCCGAAAGCCGAACAAATCTATATAACGTGGCTTATAACACCGAAGTTTACGTTATACAAAAAAAGTTAAAAGCACCCGGCTGACGGCCAAATACCCAATAATTTATTAATAATTAGTATTCCTGCGGGACAGATCTCCAACAATTTAGTTTCTTGGACTTAACATTTTCGTCTTACAATAAAGCAAAAATGTAAAATTTTTCTTATTAAAAAAAGCTGATTTTAACTGACACCTATTTCTGGTGTGTCTTATTATAGTTGTTTTAAAACGGACTAGATTTGCTTTTAAAATCAATCCGTTGAAGACCAAGCACCCAAAACAAATCCCAATAACACAACAAGGTAATATCCTGCGGCGGCGTTTAAAAAGCAAATGTTTGTGACCGACGTCCCTTTGTGTCAGCTTTTAAATCTGAATGCAAATCCATCCGAAAACGAAGTAACTAAACGTCCGAGTGCGTTACACATTTCAAATTCACACTCTAAAAGCATTCGGGGTCTTTTGGCGTGGCTTTGATCTCGTCCAGTGGTCCTAATTTTATTCGCTTTCCCGTCTAACTCATTTATACAGCACAAATGACCATTGGTCTCGGCAAATTACTTGTCAATTGCTCTGGCACAAAGCTCTGTAAACTTTAATTTAGACGTTGGCACCCTCTCGCGCGCCCGACGCTTTATAGTGTAAATTCACAAAAGGCACATTTCAATGGTTGGCAGTGGTACGATTTTTCCGTTTGATGTGATTACTTTATATCAAAAACATATAAAACGGTTGAAGGTGATAAGACGTGCGTGAAGTCGCTCCACAAATTACCGTGTTTTTACCCCGATTATCGAGTTCAATAAATACAAAATTAGAAATGCAGTTTCATATAATTAAATTCTGAGTGCTGTAAAAATCATAGATGGTGCCAATGACGTCAAAAAGAAATAGACCCCGCATTTCATTCATAAAAATAAAATAAATAGAATCAAACATCAATTTGTTGTTGTGTATTAGTGGAAAAAAGACGGACTGATCGCATAAAGAATAGTTTGCGGTGAAAATTGCAACGCTGTCAGATATCTTCGCGAGGCTTACCAGTGGCGTAGCTATTTTTGAGATAATGTATTATTTGCTATATTTTTTCGAGCCCAAATATTAGTATGGTGGATACGATAGTTTTTTTGTTCTAAGATGAACAGGAACGACTTCACATTGCAAAAGTGAGAGTTTTAATAATAACTTGAAAACAATTAATTTAGATATTATGTCGTGCAAAACTCTGCACTAAATAAATGCATTAAAATGCAAGATGTTTAAAAATAAAATCATCGAAACTTTTTGGTGATTCTGAAGCACCCTGTATAATATTTTACACTATATTTGAAACTTATTTTTTTTATAAAAATTTAAATAACAAGGTTGAAAGTGGTGCTGCACTTTATAAATTTTCACCGTGGACACGTGGTTTATAAAAATAAAACAAAGTTTAAAAGTTTGGTATAATTTATTTATAAACGTAAAATAAAAGTCGCCATCGTCCTACTTGCTTAAGATATACCTATAATTTTTTACATTTTCATAATTGCTCTACCTGCCATATCTATTAAATATTGGCAAACAACTAGTTTTTTGCAACTTTTTTTGTTGCACTTGCAGGGGGACTAGCAACAAGTGAAAAAAAACATTCTTCTTAATAATTTTTTTGTCATTGAATTGGTTTTGACAAGGTTGGATCCCCCTAGAACTGAAATCCTGGCTACGTGTCTGCAAAAGACATATTTATGTAATGGTTCATGTGGCAATATTTATTATTAGCAATAAGCTTAGTCATTAAAGAACAAGCATTTCCATGACAAAATACAACCAATAACAGGGTGAGTTCTTATTACTATTGTTACTAAAGAAGAAGATAAAACTAAATTTTATTACATGAACCCACTTTGTGTTTTGATGTCTAAACCAAGAGTATAATGCTTATTTAATACGTTTCTTTATCAGCTTATCACCGACTTCATAAGAAATATGTAATAAAATATAATTTATCACTATTTTTTGAAATCGGGTTTGTTTTTCAAAACATTTTGATTTCACCCTTTTTCCAACACATTTTAGTTCTATTTACGCGAAGTTTGGTAAAAATTAGGGTCCAGTACTTTTAAAAGTTTGCCAGGCTCGCGGCAAGTAATATTATATAAAAATGTACCACCTTTACATGTATTGGATCGATTCATATTTACAGAAAATCAGCAATAAACATGGCCCAATATTAATATGAATACAAAATTGAATTTCGTGTCCCTAAAAACCACATAAACCATATTATGAAAAACAATATCTTTGCAGTATTTATCCTTCAATTTACCCCCTTTTTTCCCCACCATCCACCTTCCCCGCTATACATTTCACTTATTGACAATATTAATATTTTGTGCCAAGATGTTTAATATTTTTAACATTCATTATAATATATTATATTATTATTTATATTACCGAAATCACCTGATAAAAACAGATTCTCCCTAGTTGGGATCATGTACCTCAGGATGGTATTTATTTACTTTTTTGATTACTTATTTTTAAAAACCAAACCTTTAGGCAATAAAAGAAAGCATTTCAAATCCATTAAAGAAAATCTATAGCAAATGAAAAATTGAAAAGTAGCGCTATTGCGCTATTTTCATTTGTTGTATATGCTTGCTATATGAGAACTCCGACACTACCCTAAATATTCCTTGAAAATTTCATCCAAAATGCAAACCATCCTGGAGTAATTATTGACAACATAAAATAGTGGGTCTTACAGCTTACTTAATTAAAATTTAGTACCTATGCTTTACCAAATAGTATATTTATGTTGTTTATTAACCCATCAAAAAAGGTGGTTTGATAAATTTTAGAGGAATATTTAAGACTTTTCACAAATATATAAATAAGCAAAACGCTGTACTCCGTTTATCATCAGTGTCTTCGACTTTATAGATAAGTTGAAGTTATAAAAAATTAATTTAAGCCCAACGGAAATGTGCAATACAAAAACAATGCTTATTAGACGGTGATTTTACCCTTCAACTACAGCACTGGTATGACATAACCTTACTTACCTTCGAAAACAAACTTCTGGGTTTAAATCGTTTGTTTTTGCTGCAAATAAAGCAAGTTCGCACCATTTTCTTAAAGTTTTTTAAACAGAGTCTTGAAAATAGCCACACAAAACCCTTAGATTTCTGAAAAACACTTATTTCACCAACAAAATCATGAATGACTACGACAGTCTTCGGCGTCTTCCGAATGATCCCGAAAGAAATCTGTAGTATACTCGAAAAAGGTAGAATTCCGACGTTGCCGATTATTCTGAGCTTTATTTCTTGAAATAAGGAATAATAATTACAGAAGATTTAAATAACATTTAAAACAGATTCGGTTTGAGTTATCTATAATAAGCTATTTAATTATCAGTTTTAAAATATTCTATATGGAAATTTATACTGGGAATTTCTGGAATTCCTTGTTTATTTGGGTAATAGTATAAAGGATGATATCCGTTATAATCTAGCCACAGTAACGGTTTGGCAAACCAGGGTTAATGTTGGATTCCTTCAAAATGTAAACAACTGGGTCTATGTTATTTCCATGTCGTTGGATGGTGCTAAAGTTGTTTGAAAATCTAAAAATATAAATATAAAATGGGTGTCTTTAGATACCAATAAATGTGGCATTGCAGCAGATATAAATCGTCGAATCTTTATCATTCAAAATCTATCCAAACATACCCGTGAATTGTTGAGAAAAGCGGGTGAATTAAAGAATGCAGGTTTCAAGTTTGTATGGTGCAAAGACGACAACATTCTCGCTAGGAAGGCTGAAAGTGAACCTGTCATTCGGATTATCACATCAGCACAAGTGGATAGTCTAAAGGACATTGATTAGGTTTGTTTGGAATGTGAAAAAAAAACTGTAAGTGGTATATTTATTTTTTTCTAAACCATAATGGCTATTCTACGTAGAAATGCCCTAAGGAACTTGGATAAACTTAATATAGCTCATATAAATATTAGATCTATAATTTCAAAGATGACTAAAATTAGGAATTATATTAGAAAGCATAATATAGATATTTTGGCAGTTTCTGAATCCTGGCTCACGTACTTAATTTCTAATGACGTAATAAGTATTCAGGGTTTCAAACTCGTGAGAAAAGATCGAGCCAGTGGCCGTGGTGGTGGTGTACTTTTATTCATTAGGAACTCTATTAGTTTTCTCGAAATAGCTAACGCCAATGCTAATCATGCTGAACAAATCTGGGTAGAGTTTAAGATTAATAAAGTAAAAACTGTAATTGGTGTATTATACAAGAGTCCTGGGTTTGATAATAAGTGCGATTTTTTCAGCGAGTTTGAGGAATATATTTGTGGGGGATTGCTTGAGTGTGACAACTTTGTATACGCAGGCGACTTTAACATAAATATTTTAAACCTAAGCTGTACCTACACACAGCGTTTTTTAATGCTTTTGTCTGCATACAATTTGTCCCAGCTCATTGATGAACCTACTAGGCAGGGAAATAATAGTGCAACGCTTATTGATATTATATTGTGTTCAAATAAAGATTCAGTTTTGGATTCTGGGGTTGATGTCGCATTCGATGCGTCCGATCACTTTCTAATTAAATGTCAGTTATAACTTGAAATTTTTAAACCTAAACCATTCTGTGCAACATATCGAGATTATAAAAATTTTGATCATGTGGCTTTTTGTCGAGATTTTCAGAATATGCCTTTTAATGATATGTATTACTTACCTAATATTGATCTTAAAATTGATACATTTAATTTCTTTTTTTGACGGAACTATTCAATGTTCACGTGCCAATGAGAACTTCAAGAATAACAAAAAAAGGGCACCGTGGTTAACTCCAAATACCAAATTTTGCATGTCTCTACGAAACAAACCTTTGTCAAAATACAAAAAAGGAAAAACTCCGGAAAACTGGGCATCTTATACGCAGCTTAGAAATTTTGTTAGCGCATCGGTGGCTAGTGAAAAGAAAGCGTACCTTGAGAGCAGGATCCGTAGAGATGGCCCAAAAGATATTTGGAAACTTATGAAGAAAATGGATATTTACTCAAGAAATAAAAATATAATTTGTGACCACCTAGGCAGCGCGGATGACATAAATATTTTTTGCAGGTGCAGCACAGTCCGGCGAACCTGATCCTGTTGATGAATTTCAGTTTAAATTAGCAACCGTCGAAGAGGTAAAAAATGCTTTATTCTCAATTAAGACGGAGGCTGTTGGTTGTGATGGTATTGGGTTAGCAATGTTGATTCATTGTTGCCCTCACATCATTCCAGTAATTGTTCATTTAATTAATTTTTGCAATGAAAATAACACATTTCCTAAAACTTGGAAAATATCACATTTTCTGCCACATCCCAAGGTCAGTTCCCCAAGTGAGCTTAAGGACTTAAGACCGATAAATAAACCAAACCAAATAAGAGAATATGTCGCCCAATTTAACATATTGTCCATAGTCCAGTCAGGATTCCGTAAAGACCACAGTTGTACTACTGCTCTACTTAAGGTGACAGACGATATCTTGGAGGCAGCAGAACGTGATGAACTAATAGCGTTGGTCCTTTTGGACTACTCAAAAGCTTTTGACCGTCTAACACATTCCCTACTTCTAGGCACTCTTAATTATATTGGTTTCAGTGACAGCTCTCAGCTTCTTATTAAAGCATATCTTCATGGTAGAAGCCAGATGGTTAAATCCAATGGTAAGCTTTCTGGATCTTTGCAGCAAAATCACAAATTTTGTTGTTTGGTCGGACACAGTCACGAGATCAAAACCAGAATCTTCTTAAAATTACTGCTAAAAATTTAGGTCTCCTAATGGACATTAATTTTAGGTTCTCGGAGCATATAAATATGTGTGTTAAGAGGACATTTGCTAATCTTAAACTGATTTTTAATCAACGCGCCCTCCTTACTCATAGTGCTAAAAAGTTACTTTGTGATTCCATCGTCTTATCGCACTTTAACTACTGCGATGTGCTGTATGGACCCTGCCTTTTGGACTGTGATGTCAAAAGAATCCAGCTTATGCATAATTCGTGTGTAGGGGAGAACCTCCTACAGTGGCCAGTCTTTAACAGTGGCCATATCTTTGTAATATAATAAATTCACTTCAGTTACCGTCGCCATCTATGAATTAAAGAGTTAAGTAGTCGTACTCGAAAATACGTCGGTCCACGTTTTGGTCAGTCTCATTGTTTATGTAGTAGAGAGAGCATCGCTTTTTTGGCTGCCGTAAGTTACGTTTACAGGTATGTTCACTCTTTGTTTATTTCGTAATGCTTTGTAACCATAAGCTGGTAATATTTTTAAAATAAACTGCAGTATATTAGTTATATTTTGTACCTTTTGTTTCTTAAGAATAATAGCGTTTGAATTTGTTTTGATCAAACGTTTACAAAACGTGGTTTCTCTAACAGTGGCCAGGGTTGTTGTTTTTAACAGTGGCCACTACTAAAGTGCCACTAAAAGCCACTGTAGGTTCCTTTTTTTTTCAGCATTATGGACGAATCAAGGTCCAAGAGATCCAACATTGGAAAAACCAGTGCTGCAACAATGAGAGAGGCTCTTTACCGTATATTTGAAGGTGGTTGGAGTGTTAAAAAAGCGGCCCAGGAATTCAAGATCGCAAGGACCACCTTAAGACGTTATAAATCAAAATGCGAACGAGCGGGAGTTGATGCTGATTTTGCCAACATGGATGTAGGGAGAACACCACGACTTACACCAAATTATGAAGTCTACAAAGTGATCAGCAAGTCTGAAGAGGAAAAACTTACAGATTATTTGAAGCAGATGGCGAATTTGCACTACGGGTTGAGTCCAACGCAAGTACGATTTTTTGCTTATGAATTAGCTGTTGCTTTTGATAAGAAGATTCCAAACAATTGGAGGAAGAATAAGTGTGCTGGAAAAAACTGGTTTTATAAATTTATGATAAGAAATAGGAGCATTTCTATTCGATCTGCTGAAGCAACGTCCTTGGCTAGAGCAATGGGATTTAATAAACCAGTTGTTGATAAGTTTTTCACAAATCTTACCGTTTTATATGAAAAATATAAATATACTCCTGCCCAAGTATATAATATAGACGAGACTGGCCTTACAACAGTCCAAGGCTCCAGTAAAGTTATAGCGACCAAGGGCCAAAAACAAATAGGGAAAATAACATCAAGTGAAAGAGGCACCCTTGTTACCATGATTGGAGCCATCAATGCAATAGGTAACTCTATCCCGCCTTTCTTAATATTTCCGCGGAAAAATTTCAAATCACATATGCTTAAAGGTGGACCACCTGGAGTACAAGGTGATGCTTCTCCCAGCGGTTGGATAAATAAAGAAATATTTCATAAATGGTTTCAATATTTTATCAACCACGCTAGACCAACGGCAGACTTCCCGGTTCTTCTACTGATGGATAACCATGAGAGCCATATTTCTCTTGACGTTATTAAAATGGCTAAACAAAATAACGTGCAGCTTCTAACATTACCGCCACATACAAGCCATAAACTCCAGCCCCTGGATAAATGTGTTTATGGTCCATTAAAACGACAATACAATAATGAATGCAATAAGTGGATAACTAACCATCCTGGTCTAAGAATAACTATCTACGATATAAGTGAGATATTAGGACAAGCCTATCCATTGGCTTTTACAACAAACAATATCGTATCGGCGTTCAAACACACTGGAATATGTCCACTCAACAGTGCCATTTATGATGAAAGCGAGTTTATTCCAGCATCTGTAACAGATCAACCTCTACTTCAAGAAAATACCCAAAACTCACCCCATGCAGGACCCTCAAATGAAGGACGTACAGATGTTGAAAATGCCAATGTAACACAAGGAACTCATTTATACTTTTCACCGGAGACTATTGCACCATATCCGAAAGCTACCAAATGTAAGAAAACCACACTAAATAGAAAGAAAAGGAGCACAGAAATTCTAACTAGCACCCCAGTTATGGAGAAGTTTCAAACTGAAGAGATAGTAAAGAAAACGGTAGTAAAAAGAGCAGTTTTTCAAGATGAGGACGATTTACCCCTGAAGTCTCGGATACCAATTAAAAAAAAGAAAAATAACAAGCGGCCCAATTCCAGTTCTTCTAGTGACAGCAACGATAATATTTCATATGCCTCGTCAACGTGTACCGAATCGTTTGAAGGGGAGGACAATATGACCTTAAATCAATTAGATGACATAAAGGTTAACAGTTTTGTCCTTGTAAGATTTCCTACAAAAAAAACTATCAAATATAACGTAGGTCAAGTTACCGAAATTCATCCTCAAGACGATGAATATGATGTGTCATTTTTACGATACCAGCATAAGAAGTTTGTTTTCCCCTTAGTTCCAGACATTTCCACCATCATGAAGAGGGATATAGAAATTGGGCTTCCTGAACCAAGTGTCACTGGGGGCACTTCAAGGATGAACAATTCATTTGTGTTTTCTATTGACTTAAGTAGTTATAATGTATCATAAGATTTCTTGTCTCCCTTTTCGTAGACATGTGTTTATACAGTTTGAAATTATTCATTTAGTTCATTTTTATACCAAATAATAAATATAATAACCATAAATAAATCCTTTATTTTGGTTTAAAAAGCAGTGACCATTGTTGGGGTATGGGGTGGCCAGTGTACCTTTCTTTCTCCAACAGTGGCCACATTTTTAAACTTTTAAAAAATATTACTTTTTTTTCCTAATTTATTTTTTTTTAATTTTACACGTAACATATGGTATAACTAACATTTCCAGGTTTCTATAAATATATAATAAAATGATTGAAATAGTTGAATTACAGCAACATATCTTGAAAGGTGGCCACTGTAGGGGGTTCTCCCCTACGTCTGATTTGTGGTATTCGGGGTCGTGAAAGGGGTGTTAGTGCAAAATTGCGGGAAATCCACTAGTTGAGAATGAATGAAAGACGAGTGGTGCATAGTCTAGTTTTATATAATAAGATAATTTGTAATAAATGTCCTTGTTATTTATATAGCAAAGTAAAACTCAGGTACGATGTACATAACTTAGACCTGAGGCATAAAAACACCTTACATCGTACTTCGGTGTATGAGCGGTCGTTTTCTTACCAAATATCAAAGATGTACAATAAAGTACCTGCTTATTTAAAAGATGCTTCAGGTTACAGGTTTAAAAACGTAGTTAGAACAATAATTCATAATATCTGTTAAACTTATTTTTTAATTTCTTATTATAATTTTTGCTTTTCTTTCTCTTTCTCTGCCCTCTTAAAGGGGTTGTTTTGCAGGTTGTGAGCTAACTATATTCAATTAGGAAACCCTATTGATGGCCTGTATTTTTTATATGTTTTACATTTTAGTCACTTAGATAAAACAATATCTTGTATAATAATTCATGTATCTATGTATCTGCTGGTTGAGATAGAAAGCTTGGCTTCAACTCCGCCAATTGTAATTTAAATTTTTTTAAAATTACAATAAAGCCATATTTATTTTATTTTATTTTTATAAAAAAACTACTAAGAGGACTATTGCGGTTAGATAGAATATAGATGCGAATTTGTTAGTAATACAATGATAGAATGTGGTTTCAGCAACACCACACACAATAGCGAGAGCCAAAGCAATGTTTTTCCGGGGAAAGTTATGTCTAAGTTTGGTGACTTGACCCTTGGCCTCCACTCTCACCGGATCTCTATCCATGTTAATATATGTCAGCGTGTAATGGCGACTTGCAAGGCAAATTTGGAGAAATGCCAGAGATGATAGGGAAAAAATCTTGACAAATTTTTTTCAAAATAAAAATCCGCAAGTATATAGAGTAGAATTATTTCGGACATGCAGTGACGTAACGACAGCACAACACACTAAAGCGTTCTCGGCAGTAATCACGGCGGCGATTCTATGCTGTCATTTGTCCGCCATGGTGGCAGTAAAAAACCAGGAAAAAAGCTGACATGACAGTGCCTAACAATATGGCTGCCCTGACGCCACAACTCCAGCTGTTGCGGGAAAAACTATTTATGATGACTCATCGATGTCCGCTTCCGGGCTTTCTAGTAGAGTTGGTGTTGCCCTGCTTGAAACTAAAAATATCGTTTTCTACAAATATTTTCTTTTTTAGTTTGGAAATGTATTTTACTAACAAAATTGATTAAAGAGTCCATAACTAAGAAAAACCTGCATGAAAATACTTATTTAGAGGTAGAAAGAATATGTTTATTTAAAGTGGTCAGGTAATGGCTGCTAGGAAATTAGTTTAATTTTAATTTCAATCATGGCGGATCATAAAAAGCTTTGGGCTATTTTTTAAGCAAATATTCCTTGAAATTGGCCACTTTGTAAGCAAATATTTATCAAATGACGATAATTTTTAAGTATAGCCAAAATGTAGAAACATTTACTAAACTTTTTCCATTAACAATCCCTACTTGGTTTGCCTTTAGTACTCGCCAAAAATGGCTAATTTAAGACCTAGGAGCCAGCGTAACAAAATTAAACGACGATTACCCAAAGTCAGCGTTTTTCTATAATATATGGTGGAATATTTCATCTTTTTATTAGACATTTTGTATGGGAAATAATTTATATTTCATTTTTCTAATAAATCTTCAGTTTGGTCAAGTATATTTTTATAGGGTATAAAAGTAAATCTGAAAATATGGAATTTTTTGGCAATATTATAGCAAAAATAAGCTAAATAAAACTACTCAATTATAGTTTAATTTTGAAACAAAAATATGATAATAAACCATACTTTTTCCTCTCCATTATTGCTGTCTTAAAACGTCATAATCTGGCATTCTTATTTAGCTATTATTATTATAATTAAACTTGCTAAAATATGTTTGGTTGTCATTTGAGAAAAATGCCTACTTATTGATCAAATTCTGACTTCGATGCTTACTATAATTTAACTTTAATTCTTACTAGAATAACCTAGCTATGTTGTGGCAACAAGATTGACATATACTATAATTAAACTTGCTAAAATATGTTTGGTTGTCATTTGAGAAAAATGTCTACTTATTGATCATATTCTGACTTTGATGCTTACTATAATTTAACTTTAATTCTTAATAAATAATAAATAAATAAATGCTTTATTGTCAAAAAAATTTTACAATTTTGTGGACAAAGCTGTTGTAAAAAAATAGTTTACAAACATCAAAATTAGCAAACAAAACAAGACAAAAACACATCATAAATATTATAGAAAAATAATATTTAAATCAGGAATTTAGAATATTAATATTATAGAATCCTAAAAGAAGTACATTAGAAATGTACTTTGTCAGTCGTACTATGTTATAAACATTTTCATAAATATAATGTAAAAAAAATAAAAAAGCAAAGTAAAAAATAAAAAAGTACGAAGCAATTAAAAAAATACATATACAAAGTTCGGTAAAAATGGTTGGTAATGGCAACTATCACACTAGGGGTTCATAAGGATAAAATTATGTGTTGTAAAACTCGTTCACGGTGTAGAAGGCTCTTTCCAGTAAGAATGATTTCAAAGCCTTGCGAAATGAAATCAGAGATATTATGGATTTGATGTTAAATGGCAGGTGATTATGCATTTTTTTTGCATTGTAGATTACTGATCTTTTAATTAACTCTGAGTGTGGGGTTGGAAGATAGAGATCGTGCTCAGTATTTCTGAGAGGGTAGTTGTGAGAAGGTCTCTCTAATAGAGCAGGTGCGTGCTTACGAATTAAGCAAACCGATTCCAAAATGAATAAGCAAGAAATCTCGGCAGTGAGTTCTACTGTTAAGTCTCAGTAGGTAACGAACAGCTCTTTTTTGTAGTATAAAAATTCGATCAAATTGAGTCGCACAACATGTACCCCAGAATGGAATAGCATATCTGAGGTGCGACTCAACAAGAGCAAAATAAACAGTTCTAGAGGTAGAAAAGCTAAGCTCCTCGGAAACAGATCTTAACGCAAAGCAAGCAGAATCTAACTTCCTTGATAAAGCGTCGATATGTGGATCCCATTTTAAAGAATCATCTACAAGAAGCCCTAGAAATTTTACAGAGTTTACGACATCAATAGTGGTGCCATTAAGGTCAAAGGGTTGCAGCGTGTTTTTATAAGACAAGACTTTCGTTTTAGAGATGTTCAAACATAGGAGATTAGAATCGCACCAGGATTTAATGGTGATTAGGTCATTAGATACAATCCTATGTAGGTCCGTGACATCTGGGTGGCTCCACGTAAAGCTGGTATCGTCCGCAAAGAGACATATTTTTCCACTAATGTTTAAATTAGCCATGCCGTTTATGAACAGAAGAAACAAGATAGGGCCTAGTACCGAGCCTTGAGGCACTCCATATTCCATTGGCCTACAAGAAGACATCCTGTTGTCAATTTTCACAACTTGATTTCTGTTGCTAAGATATGACTTAAACCAATTGAGAGGAGCCCCTCTAAATCCATAGTACTGCAGTTTGTTAGTTAATATATTATGATTCACACAATCGAAAGCTTTGGAAAAATCACAGAAAATTGTTGCCGTAGCGTGATAGTTGTTTAGGCTGGAGTAAACTCTATTAAGAAGGGAAAACATGGCATCGCTTGTGCATTTGTTACTTAGAAATCCAAATTGATGTTTTGTAAGTATTTCATATCTAGACAGAAATGATAAAAGCCTTTTTTTAACCAGTCTTTCGATGATCTTAGATAGCGTAGGGAGAAGTGCAATTGGGCGATAGTTCGAAGCTTCTTCTGAAACACCTCCTTTGTGAAGAGGTATGATTATTGCAGTTTTAAGGCAGCTTGGAGAAGTACCATTTTGGAAAGACATATTTATCAAAGTAGTCAGATGCTCTAGTGTGCATTCCGGCAGACTTGAATACATTTTTAAAGTAAGCCCATCAGTTCCCGAAGAAGATTTATTTTTGATATCATTAATTGTACTACGAAGTTCTGATAAAACTACTGGTGAAAAGAAGAAACTGTGCAGGTTTACCCTATGATTAGAGAGATATGAAATTGGGTCATTAGATTGAGGTACGGATTTAGTCAAATCTTTGGCTACATTTACAAAATAATTATTTAGGTCCTCAGGAGAGGTAAGTATAGTGCTGGATAAAGGAGTTTTGTTTCTTAAATCATTTACGATAGACCAGGTTTCTTTAGCTACATTTTTGGCGTTAGAAAGTCTATTATTGTAATAAATATCTTTGGCGGCTTTAATAGTTTTATGATAAATTTTTCTGTATGATTTTACATAATTATGAAAAAAGACACTGTCCGAAAATTTCTTTAAATGAGATAGTGACCGCATGTTCTTAGAAGATATACGTAAACCTTTAGTGGACCAGGGTTTACTTCTTTTATTTTTGATAGGCCTAAGAGGAAAAGATTCAGAAGCTATATTAGTTAGAATTTTTATAAAACGAGAAAATTCAGTGTCGACATCATAAGTGTGAGAGTCCCAGTCAGTTATTTGACATAGGTGTTTGAAATTAATGAAATTTCTAACCGAAAAAATACGGCCTACTTGTCTAGAGGAATTTTTGGCTTTGGATGTAATTGAAAATTTTGTGAAAATTGCTTCATGATCGGAGAAACCTGGACTTAAGACATTACATTCGACGGAGCTTGGATCGAAAGAAGACACAACGTAATCTATAGTACTGGCACTTGTCTTAGTAATTCTGGTTGGTGAGTTGACGTGCATGGCAATTCCTAATGACTCAAAGATGGACTGAAGACATTCCTGAGCAGCACACACACTGGAAAAGTCAATATTGAAATCGCCACATAAGATTAATTTGCTTTTTACAGGAAGGGACTCGAGCAAACTTAGAAGGTTATGGCAGAATAATTGCACATCAGCATCAGGTGTTCTATAAATACAAATAATATAAAGGTCATAAGTATTGTGATAAACGATAGAAAATTCAAATACTTTTTCAGATAATAAATGATTATACTTTGATATTTCGGAAAAATCGTTGTTTGAAGACATTATCATGGTGCCTCCATGAGTTAAATTAGTTCTATTAAATCTGGCAATTGTGGTATAGTTTTTAATAAAAACAGGTTGATTGATATTTAGCCAGTGCTCAGTGATGGCAATGACTTCTGGAAAATTTAGCTCTTCTAACAAAAGATATAATTCGTCTGTTTTATGTCTTAAGGACTGAATATTAAGAAAAAAAAGATTAAAATTGCTATTGGTCAATTTTTTAGAGGGTGCTAGATCCTCTTTTCGCGTCATATTGACTAAAAAATTTTTACTTTTTGATGGTGAACCACTAGAATAATATTTACCAGTACCTTCACGAATTTTTTGGAGCCGTCTTACTAGAATATATCTGGCTATGTTGTGGCAACAAGATTGACAGATATTTCTACTTTTTGGCCATCCAATATTACAAAAAATAGTTGGAGGTTTAATTACCCCATAAAAGATGATTAATTATGCTATAACCTATCTACATTAAAAACTGCTACTTTTGCAGCCAAAAAATCTAATTTCAAGCGAGCTTTCATGGCTAGAAAATAATTTATACTTGGAAGAGCAATCCTTTGATTATAGGAAGTTCCCTATCAAACCCAGGTCTTTCACACGGTTTGGATCTATCGCGTTTTCTTCTTTGCAAAAGCTTCAATTATTGTTGAGAATCTGATAACTGATTTCGTTGCTATAATAATTTAAAAAGTGAAAAAGGAATCATAGGCAAAATACACGTATTTATATTATATTCGTAAGTATACTTACATGTAACAAAAACTAAACATTCACTTGAAAAACCAAGAAAAAAGCTGACATGACAGTGCCTAACAATATGGCTGCCCTGACGCCACAACTCCAGCTGTTGCGGGAAAAACTATTTATTTACGATAACTCATCGATGTCCGCTTCCAGGCTTTCTAATAGAGTGTTGCCCTGCTTGAAACTAAAAATTTCGTTTTCTACAAATATATATTTTTTTTTAGTTTGGAAATGTATTTTACTAAGAAAACTGATTAAAGAGTCCATAACGTAAAAAAACATGCATGAAAATACGTTTTTATAGGTAGAAAGAATATGTTTATTTAAAGTGGTCAGGTAATGGCTGCTAGGACATTAGTTTAATTTTAATTTCAATCATGGCGGATCATAAAAAACTTTGGGCTATTTTTTAAGCAAATATTCCTTGAAATTGGCCACTTGGTAAGCAAATATTTATCAAATGACAATAATTTTTAAATATAGCCAAAATGTAGCAATATTTACTAAACTTTTTCCAATAAGAATGCCTACTTGGTTTGCCTTTAGTACTCGCTAAAAAAATGGCTAATTTAAGACCCAGGAGCCAGCGTAACAAAATTAAACGACGATTGCCCCAAGTCGGCGTTTTTCTATAATATATGGTGGAATTTTTTTATTAGACATTTTTTTATGGGAAATAATTTATATTTAATTTTTCTAAATAAATCTTCAGTTTGGTCAAGTATATTTTGATAGGTTATAAACGTAAATTTGAAAATGTGGCATTTTTTTGGCAATATTATAGCAAAAATAAGCTAAATAAAACTATAACTATAACTAATATAAACTATAATTGAGTATAGCTTAATTTTGATACAAAAATATGATAATAAAAGCCATACTTTTTCCTCTCCATTATTGCTGTCTTAAAATGTTATAATCTGGCATTCTTATATAGCTATTATTACTATAATTAAACTTGCTAAAATATGTTGGGTTGTCATTTGAGAAAAATGCCAACTTATTGATCATATTCTGACTTCGATTTCTATTGATTAAAAATGCCATATTTTGGCATTTTAAACAGCTATGCTTACTATAATTTAATTTTAACTCTTACTAGAATATATCTGGGTATGTTGTGGCAACAAGATTGACAGATATTTCTACTTTTTGGCCATCCAATATTACAAAAAATAATTGGAGGTTTATTAACCCCATAAAAGATGAGTAATTATGCTATAGCCTATCTACATTAAAACCTGCTATTTTTGCAGCAAAAAAATCTAATTTCAAGCGAGCTTTCATGGCTAGAAAATAAACTAAGAATCATTTGCCAAAATTTAACAAATCTCTGCTTTTTATGTGTCTTTTCTGGCTAACTGTTAGGCAAAAAAGCTCAACAGCTAATTTGTGCTACTTGGGTACTCCACGATGATTTGACCAATTTAGATGAAATTTCCAGGGGATACTGCCGGGGTGATCCCATAAAAAATAGCTGAATGGCGGCCATTTCATTGTTTTTTGTTTGTACAGCAAAAACAAAAGCAGGATATCTCGCTTGTTTTTAAAGATAGAACCTTGCGGTTTTCACGAACCTGAGCTAATTTTTTGTGAAACTCATAAAGCCGTAAACAAAATTTTCATAGCCTTCTTCGTTTATGAGATACAGGGCGAAATAGAAAATTTGCATTTTGGGATATCCTTTAACTTAACGCGAAGGGAAAAATTGCTGCTTATGCAGTTTTTTTTCGCTGGATTCAGTGGCGTAGTCATATTTTTCATTTGAGTTGTTATTTTTTAGATATGACCCAAAGTTTTGTTTTTTTAAATGGGACACCCTGTATATTTGTCCAGAAATTGATTTGTCCTTTTAAAAGCTTCTCAAAAATATATAATAGTATGGGTCTATTTTAATAAACAACAACAAAAATCCTAATTTTTATAATTATCATCCCAAATTTTGCAGTAGGCCATGCAAAACGATGCCGTTTTCTTTTGTTTTCTTGGAAGCAAATGACATTTCCCAATTTTGTACGCGTATATAAAATATAGCGCTAGTTTTTTATATTTATTTATTGTGTAAAAATATATTTGTATTATTATGGAAGAAAACCAAACTTTCGAACAATATGAAAAGTACGAGATGTGAGCTTGTTTTATATTAAGTAATGAAAATGTTGAAGCGGCTTCTGAGATGTATTTCAACAGGTAAATAGTTAATTTTTAGGTATGTTGAAATACTATTGCTTAATTTTTATTTAGATATCCAGAAAGGAGGCAACCTAATATATCCACTTTTTATCGGAAAAAAAAGAATTTACTTAATCACGGATCATTTATCAAACCTCGTACGAAAACATATAATAAAGAAAATCGGGAGGCTGAGGAAATTACGGTTTTGGCTAATGCAGAAGCTTATCCTACAAACTCTTGTAGGCCCAGTGAAAAGAGCATAGGGATTCCAAAAACTAGAGTTCAAGAAATTCTAAAAAAGCACAAATATCACCCATACAAATTTAGGCTCGTGCAGCACTTACAGCCAGGGGATGCAGAGCGTCGGGTAGTCTTCTGCAATTGGTTTCGAGAAAGATGCGATATGGTTAGAGATTTTGAAAGGAAGGTTATATGGTCAGACGAAGCACATTTCAGTAATTCTGTTATACTCAATAGGCAGCACAATAGTAGATTCTGGTCCCAGGAAAATCAACACCAAATATTTCCCAGAAGACAGCAGGGCAAGTTTGGTCTAAATGTGTCCTGCTTCATATTAGGAACACATATACATATTTATATATTTGAGGGAAATCTAATAGCCAATCGCTATATAGAAATTTTAGAGGCAGCTATACCTGAATTACTTGACGATGTTACTCTAGCGCAAATTAACGAAATTTATTTTCAACAGGACGGTGCTCCTGCACACAATTCTGGAATGACAAGATTATTTCTGGAATTTTACCAATCAATGGATTGGAACAAATGGACCTATAAGATGGCCCCCTAGGTCCCCAGATTTGTCGATTTTAGATTTCTTTCTATGGGGATATCTGGAAAATAGAATTTACAAAGACCACTATGATAATGTCCAAGATTTAGGAAATGCAATAAGAGAAAATTTTCGCTATTTACAAAATCATCCCGTTATTTTGCTTAATTCCCTAAAACGAATACGAAAATTGTGCGAAGCATGCATAGAACAAAATGGAAATCAGTTTGAACAGTTCTTTTGATTTCCTTGGTTACTGTGGTTCTTATACGACAGTTGATTTTTGCTGAAAGGCTTGTTACATAATAATTTATCACTGTTTTGTTCTTGTGTTACATAAATCTAGGTAGGTGGTACGTTTTTGGTGCGAAATTATCAATACATATTTTGATAAATAGATTTAATTACATGCTTATTTTGATTTATTGTTAGGATGTAGATATTGTTAACGACTTTAAATAAAAGGCAGCATTGTTTTGCATGGCCTACTGCAAAATGATAATTATAAAAATTAGGATTTTTGTTGTTGTTTATTAAAATAGACCCATACTATTATATATTTTTGAGAAGCTTTTAAAAGGACAAATCAATTTCTGGACTAATATACAGGGTGTCCCATTAAAAAAAAACAAATTTGGGTCATATCTAAAAAATAACAACTCAAATGAAAAATATAACTACGCCACTGGATCCAGCGTAAAAAACTGCATAAGAAGCAATTTTTCCCTTTGCCTTAAGTTAAAGGATAACCGAGATACGAGGGGGGTCCCAAAATGCAAAATTTTCTATTTCGCCCTGTATCTCATAAACGAAGAAGGCTATGAAAATTTTGTTTACGGCTTCATGAGTTTCACAAAAAATTAGCTCAGGTTCGTGAAAACCGCAAGGTTCTATCTTTAAGAATAAGCGAAATACCCTGCTTTTGCAACCAAATCCGGACACCCTGTACAAACAAAAAACAATGAAATGGCGGCAAAACAGTGATAAATTATTATGTAACAAGCCTTTCAGCAAAAATCAACTGTCGTATAAGAACCACAGTAACCAAGGAAATCAAAAGAACTGTTCAAACTGATTTCCATTTTGTTCTATGCATGCTTCGCACAATTTTCGTATTCGTTTTAGGGAATTAAGCAAAATAACGGGATGATTTTGTAAATAGCGAAAATTTTCTCTTATTGCATTTCCTAAATCTTGGACATTATCATAGTGGTCTTTGTAAATTCTATTTTCCAGATATCCCCATAGAAAGAAATCTAAAATCGACAAATCTGGGGACCTAGGGGGCCATCTTATAGGTCCATTTGTTCCAATCCATTGATTGGTAAAATTCCAGAAATAATCTTGTCATTCCAGAATTGTGTGCAGGAGCACCGTCCTGTTGAAAATAAATTTCGTTAATTTGCGCTAGAGTAACATCGTCAAGTAATTCAGGTATAGCTGCCTCTAAAATTTCTATATAGCGATTGGCTATTAGATTTCCCTCAAATATATAAATATGTATATGTGTTCCTAATATGAAGCAGGACACATTTAGACCAAACTTGCCCTGCTGTCTTCTGGGAAATATTTGGTGTTGATTTTCCTGGGACCAGAATCTACTATTGTGCTGCCTATTGAGTATAACAGAATTACTGAAATGTGCTTCGTCTGACCATATAACCTTCCTTTCAAAATCTCTAACCATATCGCATCTTTCTCGAAACCAATTGCAGAAGACTACCCGACGCTCTGCATCCCCTGGCTGTAAGTGCTGCACGAGCCTAAATTTGTATGGGTGATATTTGTGCTTTTTTAGAATTTCTTGAACTCTAGTTTTTGGAATCCCTATGCTCTTTTCACTGGGCCTACAAGAGTTTGTAGGATAAGCTTCTGCATTAGCCAAAACCGTAATTTCCTCAGCCTCCCGATTTTCTTTATTATATGTTTTCGTACGAGGTTTGATAAATGATCCGTGATTAAGTAAATTCTTTTTTTTCCGATAAAAAGTGGATATATTAGGTTGCCTCCTTTCTGGATATCTAAATAAAAATTAAGCAATAGTATTTCAACATACCTAAAAATTAACTATTTACCTGTTGAAATACATCTCAGAAGCCGCTTCAACATTTTCATTACTTAATATAAAACAAGC
The DNA here is from genome assembly GCA_030620095.1 of Kuschelorhynchus macadamiae. Lineage (NCBI taxonomy): Eukaryota > Metazoa > Arthropoda > Insecta > Coleoptera > Curculionidae > Kuschelorhynchus > Kuschelorhynchus macadamiae. The sequence continues at coordinate 1,241,563 of JAUTXW010005196.1, read as the reverse complement.
TCACATCTCGTACTTTTCATATTGTTCGAAAGTTTGGTTTTCTTCCATAATAATACAAATATATTTTTACACAATAAATAAATATAAAAAACTAGCGCTATATTTTATATGCGCGTACAAAATTGGGAAATGTCATTTGCTTCCAAGAAAACAAAAGAAAACGGCATCGTTTTGCATGGCCTACTGCAAAATTTGGGATAATAATTATAAAAATTAGGATTTTTGTTGTTGTTTATTAAAATAGACCCATACTATTATATATTTTTGAGAAGCTTTTAAAAGGACAAATCAATTTCTGGACAAATATACAGGGTGTCCCATTTAAAAAAACAAAACTTTGGGTCATATCTAAAAAATAACAACTCAAATGAAAAATATGACTACGCCACTGAATCCAGCGAAAAAAAACTGCATAAGCAGCAATTTTTCCCTTCGCGTTAAGTTAAAGGATAACCCAAAATGCTAAATTTTCTATTTCGCCCTGTATCACATAAACGAAGAAGGCTATGAAAATTTTGTTTACGGCTTTATGAGTTTCACAAAAAATTAGCTCAGGTTCGTGAAAACCGCAAGGTTCTATCTTTAAAAACAAGCGAGATATCCTGCTTTTGCAACCAAATCCGGACACCCTGTACATCGATTACTTCGCGATGGTTTGACCAATTTAGATGAAATTTCCGGGGGATATTCAGGATATCGTCGGAGTGGTCCCATAGCAAGGATATTAAAAAAAAATATTAAAAATGGCGGAATGACGCCATTTTGTTTTTTGCGCCAAGATATATTGCAAGAAATGTTTTAATATTCCACTCTTGACTCTCGATTCTACGCGTTCACCATTATATCAGGAAACAAATACTATGCAGTGGACCATTTGTTAAACTTGATGTTTACAATAAAACCCATTTAAATATAACTAACAAGGATGAAATAAAAAAAATGAAAGCGACCTCAAAAAAACGCACTAAAAAGTGAAAAATAATATTTTATTCCACATTGAAATTTTTACTATCTGAAGTAAACTTATTCTTAATTATTTAATCACAAAAATATAATCATGTATTCAGTCATTTCGGTGTTTTTTTATGTCTAATACTACGCGTATAAGGCCTAACTGTCTTTACTAGTTTGGCGCCGACTTCACGGAGTAAAATTTTCAAGGTGGAATAAAATATTATTTTTCATTTTTTAGTGCATTTTTTTGAAGTGGGTGTCATTTTTTATTAAAATTTGTTTTGAAAGCTTTTATTTAACTTCACATTTTTTTAAATTATGCTATGTTTTGGGGTCAAATCTTGCAAGTGACTTTTGAAGCAGTTCGCGTTATCGGAATTGACTGACATTTGGGATACATGCATCAACCCGATCATAATACAACATTATGCTATCCAATCGTGAAAGTTTTATACAGGGTGCGTAAAAAATAATGCTAAAAAGGACAAAATAATTAAACTTACATAAACATAGCAGTTTTAAAAATTGTAATCTTTTCTTAAAAGCTTGAAGCGTAAGACGACATCAAATTGGCTATTAAAATTTATATAAGATATTACTTATGGTAGCAAAGAACAAATTTTAGCTAAATAATTTTAAAATCTTGTCGACTTCCCAAAATGTTACCTTTTATGTATACCAAAGTACTTTCTCTTTCTTTACTACCTCCCTTATAATTACAAACAAATAAAACATTTTCACAAGCTTAACTGTTACCATTTCTTAGCACCTAAATGTGAAAAAAGGAAGCCAAGCATAGATAAGGCTTGGTACACATCCTATGTTTTTAAAGGAGGAAGTTTGCTAGTCTCTATAATCGAGATATAACTTGTATTTGTAATTGAACAGACTGCTTCCATGCGTTTTTGATAAATTTGTTTAGTGTATCATCAGATTTTAATTTTCCCTCGTGTTCGCAAATAGACCATAAAAAATTTCTAAATATTTAAACCTCATATTTAAACAACGAATGGTGTTATAATTGTTGATTTAATGAGACGATAATAGTTAATTTAAATATTTGCTACCTGAATCCATTGTTCTACATTGTCTATTTTTATTTGAACTCGGCAGATTATATCCAATTAAAAAATTGCGGAAAATTTACATTTTAATATATCGTTTTTTTCTTTTATTAAAATCCACATAATTCATGTGACAAAATTGGTTTATTGTAAAAAGATATTATTTTATTTTAAAAAACTTTTAACTATTATGCGCTACAATCTTTGAAAGGATGTAGAGCCCGAATTCTTTAAATTAATGTCATTTTCCCGTCTCAGTTTTTTACAATCTACCTTTTGATGTGTCAACTTATGATTTAATCGGACTTATCGCAACTGACACGACGCACAGTGTCAAAAATAGGGCCATTTTTGGAAAAAAATCATATTTTTACAAAATATTTAAAATTAATATTTCTTACCTTTTGATGTGTCTTATGTCAAAAAGGCCATTAAAAAAATCATATTTTTACAAAATATTTAAAATTAATATTTCTTACTTATGCACATTTATTTAGGACATAAATAACATTGTTAATCCAATTTTAAAAAATCCCCTATGCCAATAGGTGAGGCTGGTGCTAAAATAAAATTTTAAAAAATCAATATGGTTACTTTTTTCAAAATTTATTATTTTGAATAAAAATATTATTGATCATAAGTGAAGCTACTAAATCAATAAAAGTTTTATTTTGCTTATTTGTGCCTATGTCTATGAAAGTAATGCATTAATTGTGCTTTTAAATGTTTCAAAAACCTAAGAATCATTAAAAGTACTTTTTTAAATGTATTGTTCTTTATATATTTATTAACTATTTTAAATTTATTATTTTTTTGATAAATTTAATGTTTGTACAGGGTGGTTAGCAACTATAAATTAATTAGGTAACATAGGAATAGCTCAAATCAGGTAAATATTTTATTTGCATATCCGAAACGAAAAATTAACAATTGATTAACAAGAATGTATAATATACATTATACATATTAATATGATATATATATATATATATATATAAATAGTAATAACTCTAAAGAATATTTTATAATTATTATAACAATAATAAGAAACTTACATATGTTTTACAATAGAAATGAGGCAACTTAGAGACCTTTAAAATGACTAGGTACCTAATTTAAATACCTTTTAAAATAGATAGTTTATTCAACTATTAAAAATTTCTTTATATCGTCATCAATGTTACCACGATTATTAGTGGTAACTTTTCTGTGTGTAGATAGTTGTGGATCCGATGAAATCAATAAATGATTCATCAAATCTTTGTTTGTATCAATCCTTGAGGTTTTTCTTGTTCTTGTTAATCTCAACTTTTTGATTTCTTTATGGCGAGCTTCTAAGGCTTCCTCAGAAAGCTCGCCTATGGGGAATTCAAAAAATTGGATTACCGAAATTCCATGCACGAGAACTTTATGCACACTGCTTGGCATATAGTACCAACTGTACAAGTGTATATAAAGTTCTCTGGTCTCGTTTAATAAACGCTCAAATTCGCTAACATTAATTTTTTGGCCGCTAGATAGAACTCTCAGGATAATAGAAAAATTTTTAATTAAATTTAAGTCTACCCCTGTTATTTCAGAACTCTTTTCAGGCTTCAAAAAGAATCTCCGCGCAGTATTGCCATCATTGGTTGATCCAAATCCTTGCTTTGGTTTGTCCACCAATAAAGCCATTTGAGTTTTAAATTCATGCTGGATACGTTTTTTGTTTTGATTCACAATTTCTTTATTCTCGGTTCCTTAATTTGCCATGTCGATATAGGCAACCTGTAACCAATATGAATAACACATTCAAAAAAACGTATCCAGCAATGTAAGGTGGACAAACCAAATCGAAGGTTGGAATCATTAAATGATCTCTGCAATACTGCGCTTTGATTCATTTCTTTTGGACCTGCACCACATATAAAGCAACGTGCAGTTGCATTAGTACCTGATAAAATGTTACCTATACTGCCATCTAACATGGTCAATAACATTTCATAGGTGACGATAACCTCTTTGTCATAAATAAAATATTTATAAGGATTAAGATTAGATATGAGTTCTTTCATTTTACGCTCTTCCTTCCGTACAAGTTCTGCAGTTTCTTTCGTAAATACAAATTTGATAGGTCTGCAGAACCTTGTGGAGGAAGGACGTGGATTTCTCCAAATCGGTTTGCCATTCAAAAGGACTCTAATTGGTGAAAATGCAATAAAAAAAATAGATTCATAAGTTGTGGAACTTTGTTCAGAAAATTTCTGTTTGAAAGGGCTGTGCCCCGAGCTGCCGTCAAACCCCCACTTGCACACTAATTTTAAATTAAATTTGTCATCATTACTTATTTCCGAAAGGTTTATAATGTTTAATAGACTTTTTACTGTTTTGTCTAGAATTTCTTGTAGATCTACTTCTGCAGAAACTTCGGTCACTTTTATATTTTTTGGCAAATATGTGTTTTTTAAATTATTTATGACGGTTTCGCTCGGCACACAGCCCTTATGAACTGCATTAATTGAAGATCTCAAAATTCTATATTTTCTGACTGATAAATCTAAATCCAAAGAGAGCGCAAGAGCCTTTTCTGGGGACATAATCCTTGGTTCTTGGCTTGGTAAAAGTTTCTCGGACTCACTTACTACATGAAGAAGTTCTTCATTTGACATACCAGTGACTTTTTCCTTTATTCTAATTTTTTTGGCTTTTGGGCCCAAATCCTCAAAACGTTTCCTAGGTCTGCCTCTTTTAAGACCCTACAAAAACCAAAAAAAAAAAATCTTCAAAAAATTTAGGTTTAAAAAATTTAGGTTTTTTGACGTATTGACAAAATAAGAAATAAAATTCAAAATAACCCGGTATATACAAATTACAGTAGCCTCCAGAAATAATGTCGCCTCCCTATTTTCCAACTTGACTTCTAGCTCAATGATAAAGACCACATTTATGCCATTATTCCTATCTTTTAGTTTGTAGAGTACAACGTTGCGTAATAACATTGATATTGATTCTTAAAAAAAATAAAAAAGTGACATTATTTTTGAAGGCACATTTTATTTTAAGAAACTTACCACTTTTTTTTCAGCATTTTTACTAACTGGAAAAATAATTGCCTTATTTAACCAATTCTCATGTGTCTTTTTAAAGTATTTAATATTTCGATGGCAGTTTTTGAAAAAAGTCTTCATTTTTAAACAAAAATATTTTGTCATTTGTTCCAATGCATCTCTAGATGGTGTATTTTCTTTATTATCACCAAAATACACGTTTACTTTTTCGACAACTGCTTTTTCTTTATCGCCATTCCGAGCTCGTAACCAAACCTCTGAAAGATCCCCATTTTTTATGGTTACTGGACTTTCTAAAAAATATCATATTGGCTAGAATCGCAAAAAGTCGCAAAAAAAATTATAACAGTTATAAACTAGACATATTGAAGTATTGAATAATGCAAAAACTGGAAATATGGTTTTTGGTGTTTTTTTTTAAATCTCGATTAAAATTGAAAATTCAAAAAAAAAATAAAGATTTGGAAATTCGACAAACTTTGCGTTAATACATGCTTAAATTTCTTTCTTATTAGCTTAAATCATTAACTACGTACCTCTGCTTATTTCTTCCATAATTTATAATCACAATTTTTTACTTAAACGTACGCTTATACCAAAAGAAACTGATGCGTCAGACTTAACTTGTATTGACAGCTTCGAGTAACCTTCAGCTGTTTCCCATTTTCCATGGCTTACTGCAAAGTTTTTAGCAACTTACCTTAAATACATTGGGCATGATATACTTTTATAATCTGTTTTTTTTCCGATCATTTGCAAATATAAATACTTTTTAATTTTAAAGTTTTTAAAATTTGGTTTTTTTTAGCTAGAAGTGGCCACTGCCGGTTCAAAATGACACTGTGCCCAATTCATGCAGCTGCGGGGAGAAGAGTTGGGACAAAAACTAAAACAAAAAATAATTGGTTGGACGCAGAGTGTAAAGCTGCCCTGATGAAAAAGCAAGCCGCTAGACCTAATATGATTCAACACACTATAGATCAAATCACAGAAAATACAGACAAGAGCGAAACCAATGCCGAAGAATATTACGAAGAAAAAAACGAGAACTATAAAAGACAGAAACAAGCAGATGAAATGGAAAAGGCAGAGAATTTTTCAAACGAGTAGTGCATATTAAACAAGGATACAGACCAAAGACAAACATGCTAAGAAACGAAAACAACAAAACAGTCACAGATGAAACTGAAATTTTGCTAGGTAATATTGTGTAACAAATATACACGAGTGTGATTTTGTGGCCCGAAAAATATCACACAAGGATAAAAGTCTTCACGCACGTATTGCACACTATACTTTTTCTACAACCGTAAATAATACAAGTACGAAATAAAATTAAACTATTTAATTTTCTGTTTTATAATAATTGTAACTTTTTAATAGAACTTATAGTTAAATTATTTAATTTTCTACTTTATAATAATTGTAACTTTTTAATAGAAATTATAGTTAAATTATTTAATTTTCTTCTTTATAATTATTGTAATTATTAATAGTAATGTTGCAATTTGTTAGATTACTAAATTTAACTTCTGTAGCCTCCTTTGATGATGATTTGTTAATAATATTGCTGCTTGTGATCGAGGTCATATTTGGATTTTGAACTGACAAAAGTCTATTTGAAATATCATTTTTCTTGTTAAGGGAATTTTCTACGTAACCCTCAGCTACCGTTGAAGATTTCCAACCGCCGTGTTGTTTTAACATTAGTAAATCTGCACCGGTTTCAACTAGCAAGGAAGCAGATGATCGTCTGAAACAATGGCCTGTATATTTTTCTGGATGTGGTAGTTTTAAAAATTTTGCTATTTCACTAGGCAATTTTCCAAATTTGTTTATCCCGACGACTTGGCGAGTACATTTTCCTCCTTGATACTTGATGAAGAATTTGTTTTCTTGATAATTTTGGGGACGAAGGGCGGCATATTTTCTGTATAATTCTAAATGCTCGGTAATGGTAAATTTTCTTGTTATTTTGGTTTTTGTATCAACATACAACAAGAACACTTCCTAAATCTTGAATATCGCACATTTTTAGCTTATAAATTTCGCTTCTTCTTAGAGCACCAGCAATCCCAAATATTAATATCACTTTGATTAATAAAAAAACTTCGTCAGGAGCCTTATTTATGAACTTGAAAATTTGTTCTTTCTCCAATATTCGAGATTTTTGTGGAATATATCCTTCATTCTTCCGTTTTAAAAATGCATGAACTTTTGGATATTTATCAATGTCAATGTTATTTTTAATGCTAATAGTACTTTTTAGCATTGAATAATGACTCCATAGTGTTGATGATTTCACATTTTTTCACAATTCTGATAAATATGCGAGTAAAACATTTTCAGAAAAGGTTTTAATATTGTTCTTACTGCGCCAGGTCATAAATTTATTGTACGTGTTTTCATAAATTTCCTTTGACTTCTGAGGTAACAGAGAATTACTAGCTGTTTTCGCTGCTTCCGTAATATCTGGTGGAGTACACATTTCTATATCAGAGTCCATAATTATTGCTTATTATAACTTAAAATAATAAACTGTTCAAATTACTATTCGAACTTAAAGTGTCTATTTTAAACTGTTTGCATTGGCAATTTGACAACTCGTTACCATGACAACGATACAAATTGCAACAATAAAATTATTACAGTCACGGCCCATGCATTTCTTATTGAGCCGGTGCGTGAAGAAAATCCTTTAGGGAAAGCAATTTATTTCACGCATCGGTGCTTGAAAACAAGCTTTAGCTACTGCAATCAGTGTGTAAAATAGGATTTTATTGTAGAAAAAAATATTTTCTTCTCTCCTGAATACTACCAACAATGGCTCATGTTCCGAAATTCCGGAGTACCAAACTGCTGAGATGGAAGCCCTCAAACCAGCTGTGCAAGAGGTGAATAAAGCAATATAGAGGCTCAAAAACAACAAAGCCCCCGGAAGCGATCACATGCCACCGAAACTGCTTAAAAATGGAAAAGGTATGCTAATAGAGCACATTCATAGTATCATTGATCGTATATGGGAACAAGAAGTTCCGCCAGAGGAATGAAAAAAAAGTGTCATCATCCCACTACACAAGAAAGGTAATAATAATAATAAAAAGCCTTTATTTAATAATAATAATAATAATAATAATGTATGCTTTTATTGCCAGAAGTATACAAAAACTAACAACTTAATTCTAACCCAAGATGGAAAAAAAATCTGACAAAGGGCAGAGTTCGCATTCACCGGCGTAGCGGTGACTAGCGCTTTTCAACTCAACCTTTAAACTAAGTAAAATTCAGTAAAGAAAAAAACAATACAATATAAGTGAGACAGCTTAGAGTTTCTAGTAGCAATCATCAATAATAAAAATATTCATTATTACATATTCAGAATTAATTTTCCTATATTTCATATATAAACATACAGAAGGAGTAAAACATTTAGAATTTAAAAGTTAAGTATTTAAAAGCAGTTTTTTAACTTGCCTTTTAAAGGCTGGAGTAGATAGAATCTTTAAATAATATGGTAAATTATTATATTTTTTTGGAGCGTCGAATGAAAATGATCCACGAAATATAGTGGTTTTATGCTGAGGTATAGTGAGGAGATGTTTGTATCGTACATTAACCGAGTGCACGGATGATCGAAATTTTAGTTTTTTAAAGAGATAAGATGGTTTTTTTAACGAGATTATTTTCTGATAAAATATTAGTGAGTGTAGTTTGCGTCGGTTCTCCATATTAAGCCAATTCAATTCTTTAAGTGCCTGAGATACATGACCTCGTCGTCTTATGCCACATGTAAGTTTTATGCAAGCATTCTGAATCAGCTGTAGCCGACTCACATCAACACGTAGTAAGTTGGGACCATATATTATATCACCATAGTTGAGATGTGACAGAACAAGCGCCTCGCATAATAAACGACGCGTACTTTTGTTAAAATAATGTCTGTTTGTGTAAATGACTTTAAGAGTACTAAAAGCTTTCTTTATAAGGGCACTGACATGCTTGTCAAATCTAAGCTTATAATCTACAAGAAGCCCTAAGTTTTTTGCCTCATCTGTTAGGATTAATCTGTCCGAATCCATATTAATATTGATGTGATCAATTAATGCATTGCGTGCCGATTTTCTCCCAAACAACATTACTTTGAACTTACTTGCGGTGATATTTAAACCGTATTTATTGGAGATGTTCAGAAGACGTTTTAAGTCGTTATTAATTTTTATACACGCAGTGGCAACTTCTGCTGGAATAAAAGATAAGTATATTTGGGAGTCGTCGGTGTAGAAATGCGGTGAACAGTGCTGGAGGATATTGGAGAACTGAGACGTATAAATAGTGAATAGAAGAGGTCCCAGAACGGAGCCTCGTGGCACTCCGCTCTTCACAACAGCAAAATCCGACATCACCTGACGCAGTTTCACTGCCTGCAATCTTTCTACCAGGTAAGACGAAAGAAGGTCTGTTGAATTTTTTGAGAAACCCAGATAACCTAAGAGTGCGATAAGAATGGTGTGACTGGTGCAGTCAAAGGCCTTGGAGTAGTCAATTAAAACCAGAATCGTCAATTTGTTACCATCGGTAGCTGTTAGAATATCGTCGGTTACTTGAGCTAGGGCAGTCATACAGCTATGATTTTTCCGGAACCCTGACTGATTTTGTGGTAAAATATTGTAATTATCAACAAATTCCCTAATCTGGCTTTCGACAATTTTTTCAAATATTTTTGATAGAACACATAAAATGCTAATTGGTCTAAAGTCTTTCCCACTACTTTGGGCTTTAGGGCTGGGCTCTTCTGGGGAATTATTCTTAGGAATCGGTATGACGTGAGACATTTTTCAGGTTGAAGGGTAGGTGTTCCTAACAATAATAAAGTCAAAAAGATGTTTTATTACGGGTAGTATTATAGGACAGCATAACAAAAGCATATTCACGCTAATACCATCTGGGCCAGTGGATTCTGATTTAACTGAAAGTAGTGTTTTATAGATATCACTCTCATTAGTATGGCTAAACTTAAAATTTAGTCCTTCGTTAAATTTATTTCTATAAAAAAAGTCGATAGTGGTCTGGTCCACAGTATTTTGAGCAGGTATGCTTAAAAAGAACTTATTAAGTAAGGAAGGATCAGTAAGATTATTAGATGTCTCATTATTAGAATTTTTAGAGTTCAGATTTACTTTTTTCAATTCCTTCCATAGTGTATTTTTGTCAGCATTACGATATTTATATTGAAAATAAGCTTTCTTTTCACGTTTAATAGCGAGAGTTTTATAAAAATTCCAATCCACCTCCTTCTTAGTACGCTTAAATTTTTTTAATGCTTTATCCCTTTCAGTAATAAGTGATTTTACAGCTTCGGTTAGCCAAGGGGCAGGGCTTTTTGAAATTTTAGAGCAAGATCAGCATTAAAAAAATATTTGTTTTATTAATGTCTAACGCCCGGGCCCTGTAAACGCAAAAAATCCAGCATTAAAATTATTTACATTTAAATTTTGAAAGTCACGGTATTTATGTAAAAAGGGTGTTATTTTTTCCTTAAACTTAAATATTTGGCATGACACGAGGCAGTGGTCTGCAATGTCCTTTATGTTTAGAACTTTAGAGTTAATCTTGTTAATGTTATTGGAATGAGCTAATATCATTTATAATTTGACATAAATTAAAGGAATCAAATATATTAAGTAATTTTTTGGAATTATTATTGTCATAGTCAAGTAAATCAATATTAAGATCGCCAAGCATTATAATAGAATTGCATTGCGGATCTAAACAGCAAGAACGTTTTCGAGTTCACTGAGAAATTTGACTACGGAGCAGGAGGGAGGACGGTATTATATCCATTTAAATTAATAACGTTATCCACAATACCGGCGTGAAGCCATGTTTCGGAGACAGATATAATATCATATTTATAAAAAACTGCTTTTTTAAAACCTTCAAAATTTGCTACTAGTGAACGCACATTTATGTGGCAGCAGCTAAGCGACATCGTTACAATTTACATCGAACATAGAAGGAAAAAAATAAATGTAATAATACAACTAGCACTAAAATGATATTAATAATATTTAATGAAAGATAGATATATCCAAGTAAAACGATAGATTCAACTACTTTAATGCTTAATAACCAAAGGAATTACTTTAATGCTTAAAAACTAAATTAATTACTGTTTTTTGGCAGCATTACGCGTGAGAATTTTGTCGAATGCAGATTTTATATCAGCCTTGTTGGGCTGAATCTTTACGCGCTTTCTCTTCTTAGCAGGTTGTTCTGGACTATTCTTCGATGCAGGAGGATTATCGGATTACCTTCTTCAAGATTTTCTTCTCCTTCGGGTTCGGATAAATCACCGTCACTCTCAGTATTATTTTCAAGATCTTCAGCAAAAAACTCTTTGTCGCCAATTATTAGATTATTACCTCTTACTTTAGCGTTTACATTCCGGGTTCTGGCCTCCTTTAAGTATTTCAGAAGTATACGGTGGCTTTCCCTATCCTCAGGGCAAAGGTCGTTGGCAATTGAAATGCTAGTTCCTTTAAGCTTTGAAACATGTTGGAATATAAATACTTTCTTTAAAAACCAATTCAATAAGCACTGGTAGAGTTCCTGACAAAGAATTTAGCTGGGTAATGTTATTAATATCAAAGGCCGAAAAACTTACACCAAGAAGAGTATTTAATTTATCTGTAGTGTCATTCAACAAATTTGTAGATTGAGGTAATCCAAAAATAATTATGTTGTTTTTGCGTAATTTACGCTCATGCTGCAATGCTCTTGCGCTAAGCTTTGTTAGTTGAGTATTACATTCGGTAAATCGAAGATCAATTCCTTTACGGAATCAATTTTATTAGTTAACTTCTCATTTTGAATCTCATTTGCTGACGTTAATTTGGCATATAGTTCATCAGTAGTCATAGGCATATTAAGTTATATTATAGGCTGCGTCTTAATCGATGTGGAACGGCTACTATTTCACCAGAAATATATCACAGTTTTTATGATATTTGTGTGTAAGTAAATATGAGCCTTATTGAAAATCGGCATGTGTAAATTTAATTCAAAATGTAAATTTGCCCAAAGTAGTAAATATAATGGCACGTACCTTACGTATTAAGGGTAGCCATCTGCAACACCTATGCACTTTTTTCTAATTTATTTGCCGTATATTAGAAGAAAACTAAGAGATTTTAGCGGAAAAGACAGAACGGTTGTGACTTCTTCAAACGGTTGTGACTCAAATAATGAAATCAATCTAATAAGTGACAAAACCAAATGAGATCTTATTACGCCGATCGGAACGCAAAATACTGCGTTGAATCTATAGTCCAGTGAAAGATCAAAACACAGGAGCATTCCGTGTCATAACCAACAACGAACTAGCACAGCTATATGGCCAAAAAGAAAGATTTAGCACACATAGTTTATTTGTAATTACTGTCAACCAACCTAAAAATGTATTTTTCAAATAATAAAGACTAGAGTAGATAAATAATTTTAATAAGCGTACGCAGTGGATAGCCACAGATCGAGTCGGAAATAGTCATAAAAAGAGACAACCAGATAAACATTCGGGAAATCGCCCGATGACCTTGGAGCGCTCCGAGTGATGAGTTATGAATAACAGTCGGCTCTGAGCACTCGCATAGCATATTCACGTACCATCGAGACTCTCGATTCGAGAGTATTTTAGTTGCCTATTGCGGGTAATTTAATTCTTAACAACTGTTTGGAAAAGACACGGGAAATATTCAAGCAAATTCATCTCAGAAGAAAAAAATCTATCAAGATGTCTGGTTTAAAAAAGCGGAAGTGGACACAGAATGTCGTCAATTCCAAAACAAATGGACTGTTGAATACTTTTTTATCATGCACAGTGGTAAACCCATGTGTTTGTTGTGCAATGAAACAATTTCTGTTTTAAAAAAATACATTATGAAGCGGCATTACTCCAACAAGCATTTCGCTCAATGTAATTTACTTACGGGCTAGTTAAGAAAGGATGAAATTAAAAAAACTCATTACCGATTTAGGAAAACATCAACAAATGTTCTATTCACAAAGATCAAATCTAGAGAGTGTTGTTAAAGCTAATTTTATGGTTAGTTCCAAAAATAGCGAAAACTTCGAAGTTATTTTCTGAGGGAAAGTTTGTTAAAGAGTGCCTAGTAGATGTTGCAGAACTTTTGTGCCCAGAAAAGAAGAGTTCATGAAAGTGAGCTTATCGCGACGACTGTTGTTCGATGTATAGACATGATGGCTAGTGATATCAAAACAGCATTAACTGATAGATTGGCTGGTTTTCAAGCATTTTGGATTGCTTTGGATGAGAGTACCGATTTATCTGTCGCAGCCCTGCTATTTTAATACGAGGTGTTGATGAAGAATTTGTAGTGACAGAGGAGTTACTGGCTTTACCGCCACTACAAGGGACCACCACCTAAAAAATATGTTTGCCGAGGTGCAAGGTACTTTTGAGCAATATTATTTGCAGCGGTGTAAATTAGTTGGAGTGTCCACAGTTGGTGCGCCTTCAATGATCGGTTTACAAAAAGGTTTTATCGGAATTCTGAAGGAAAAAGCTACCGCTATGAATGTGATTTAATAATTTTGTATTGCATTATTCACCAACAAAACTTGCGCTCTAAGTCCATTCGACTAAAGAACGTTATGGATGTGGTATCAAGTATCATCAGTTTCATTAGATCCTGCGGTCTTAACCATTTAAACCAGTTTAACGCATTTTTTGCTGAACTCTCTTCAAATCACGATAATGTGACATACTACCACGAAGTAAGGTAGCTAAGCAAATGTAAAATGCTAAAAAGATTTTATGACTTTTGATGGAAATGAAATGAAAAAACATTGCTTTGATTTTTACTTGGCATTCCTGGTAGACATCAGTTCGCGAGACCGAGACCGAGACTAAATTAGTCTCGAGAAAACATTGCCTCAAATTTGTGATCCAACATAATAATCGTTCGAAATCCAGAGTTTTTCCAATCTTAAAAATTTAATGTAAAAAAACCCAATATTTGAACATTTCAGTAAAGTAGAAAAAATGTAGGTATATTTATATAAAAAATTATTCCAAAAATCTATAATTCGAAATAATGTTGCCAACAGATGGAATCAATAAATGAAGATATACGGACAATAGTACGTGTATCAAAATAAATATCACATATCTCTTGTTCTTTGGACATCAACAGAAAGGCCACACATCACAAGAGTTACTTAAACAACCATACACAGAACAATAATTATTTGACATTTCGAAAGATATACAAATGGAATAAGATATATTAAACACAAAATAAGGACACACTGTATAATGCTGCCGAACTCATGCAAGCAACGTGTTGGGCATTCTAGGGACCGACGTTATAATTTAATAGGTAGAAAACGATAGATGGCCAAGTAAAGCACTCTTAGGTATTCTGCAAACTTTGGTATTTTGAATCTAACCTTTATTACTTTGATGCGTATTTACATTCTTAACCACGACCGTTCTTTGGGGTCTGCACATTGTGCTTGCACAAAGGCGGGTATGGTTCATAATACTACTTGTGAATCAAGTATTTTTGTTCTTTGGTAAATTAACTATAAATTTTAAAAGTGGAGTAGATTTTAAAAGTAAATGTATTTATTAAAGAAATATGTACTTGTTCAATTTTTCGCCTGAAAGATCAATCTATAATCTTTTTTGAGAGAATGTACAGGGATATATATTATATCGTGCCTGCTGAATCACCAATAATATCAAGTTCCTCAAGCGATGATAACTATGACATCGATTATATATACATCACTATTTGAAAAAAAAATTATTCCGAAAATTGGAGAAAACAAATATTAGAATATTTGCAATTAAAGGGCGCTGCAAAGGGTACAGGTATTTTAGAATGGTGGAAAGCACACGATAAACAATTTGCAAATTTAGCCAAAATGGCAAAAGATCTTTTGTCTATACAGGCGACCTCTATAGCAGTAGAGCGTGTATTTTCACAAGCAGGGTTAATTAATACAAAACTAAGAAGCATGTTAAATGAAACTTCAAACAAATGCTTATTATGTATTCATTCATGGTATAAAAGTAACTTGAAAATTGAAATTATAAAATATTAGTTTAAATTTTATATTTAGTTTATATTTTTAGGTTTATTATATAGGTTGAAATAAAATCTAAAAATATGCTTATAATGTATGTTTAGAAATTTAAATTTTTACTTTGCTATTAGAACAGTTCGTTATTTTTTAAGCGTAATAGTTGAGTTAGCTTTATTGATCATCTATTTAAAATCCTAATCCAAAGTCTACTTTGTGTTTTGTTTGTTTAAAATCTTGTCCGTATGTATATGTATTATTTTTATTATACACATATAGTTAAAAATTTTATATCGTCCATTATTTTCAAATACAAACAAAATCATTACAAAAATATTGTTCTATAAAACACGTACCTTCTTTAATTAGCAAGCCATCGAAACGATTAAAAAAAAATGTTAAGAAAATTTTTCACTGATTTTTTTAACAATTTTTTGTTTATTTTAAGTCAAAAAATTTTTAAACAAAAATCACTACAATTACTTCGTCTGTTGGAGACTTTACCGTATCTATACTATATAAGAATATGATATTGCAATGTTTTTAGTTGTTACAGTCTATTAGTTATTAATTATTGAACCAAAAAACTAAACATTTTTGGATTTTAGTTACTTTCAATAATTAAACATAAAAACCGATTATAAATTTATAAAGATCACAATATCAAAATCCTATATAGTATAGTTGTGATAATGTGTCTCTCTTTGAGAACAGGGTAGCAATTTACGGTTTTCGACATGTGAAGTGGAATTTCGCTACTAGAATTTCTAAATTTGGGAAATTCTCTTTTTATGGTTATTTATATCGTTTTTTAAATGACTATTTCACTTGTATCATTTTTATAAGAACATATACAATGCTAGTATAATATAATTGATTATAGAAAAATTATTTTTTGCATCAATTAGTTTGCCCCCAAACATATATTTTTTGAATTATTTTGTCAAAACAAATAATTTACGAACATTAGTTATTTTGCTACTTCACCTTGAGATCGAGACCGAGAGTCTCGATAGGTAAGTCTCGTTCTCGAACACCAAGTCTCGGTCTCGGTCTCGAAATATTTTTTTCAAGTCTCGGTATCGCGAACTCCTAGACATCACAGGATACTGAAACGACATGAACTTGTAGCTTCAAAAACAAGGGCAATTGGTAAATCAGCTGTACAGTCATCTTAAAGCTTTTCAAAATAAAATTCGCTTGTGGGAAACACAAATAAGAAGTTAAAACTGTTTTCATTTTTTAACATTATCCATCGAAAACATTGAGGAGGGTCGCTATGCTGAAGAACTGAAACTACTATCACAGCAATTCACTGATTGGTTTTCCGATTTTAAGAATATGGATAGCACTTTCAATATTTTTGCAAATCCTTATTAGTGTAATGTGGAACATGCTCCGCCTCACCTACAAATGGAGTTGATCGAGCTTCAAGACGACCCATATTTGAAGTCTAAATTGGATAATGTGGAACTAGTGGAATTTTGCAGAACATACCTTTCCGAAGAAAAGTATCAACAGCTGAGAGTTTTCGTACGAAAAATAATTTGGACATTCCTTAGCATCTATAAATGTGAGCAGCTTTTTTCAATAACGAAAATTAATAAAAATAAGTATGGTACTCGGCTTAGAGATGTTAATTTAGAAAATACTTTGCTTGCCCCTATGTACTAGTGATATTGACCCCAATATACACACAAGGAAAAAAGTTAGAGATAATGAAAAAAAGGTCGTTTTTGCAAACAAAATATATTATGTATAGTTGGAATAATTAAAAATTTGCCTTTATAGCCTAAAGTTATATTATTTCAAAAATTATTTCATGATAATAATACAAAATAAATTTGAATACTGAATAAAATACAGGATGAAGTCAAGGTATATGTTTTTTAGTAAATTTTTGAAATACCCTGTAGCATAAACTGCCTGCAATTTTTAAACTGTGTATCGGTAACTTTGAAGCCCGATTCTTTAAAAAACATTTTAATTTTTGGATGATCAACGTATCTTACTTTTTAAAGAAAATACAGCAATATTAGTATGGTTGGATGGATGTTTTACCCACCCATAAAAATGGGAATATTAAAAATTCCATTCGAAATAGGGTTACTGACTTTTTTTTCAAAATGGTAAAAACATCATTTAGCACATATTACACAGGCCAACACATATTTTGGATGCAGAATGTAATAAAGTTCTCAGATTTTATCTATTAGATCTAGTTAAAAAAAATTGTGTATATATTTTACGTTATAACTGTTATAATATATAATATTACTATTGCCAGTTAAAAAAACAAAAACACATGGATTTAAGTATTTATTGCAAAAACTTAATTTACATTATTACATTAGTCACTAATCACATAAAAATTTTCTTTTATACGACTTTCCAGAGTGGAGTTTACTAGGGCAGTCTCGCTGAAGGCTCTAACAGTAGTTCGCCATCATGTCCCCATCATCCTTGATAACGGTTTCCTTTTAATATCCTGATTCTTTCCCTACACAATCACTTAAGTTTTCTGGAAAACGATCTAGGTGGCTGTGGAGGTAGTAAACTTTTATAATCATGTTACAGCCGAGAATATTAAAATTTGAAAGCATAGTTTCCACTAATTCTACGTAATTCTCTGCTTTATGATTGCCAAGAAAATTTTGTACTACTTGAACAAATGAACACCAAGCGTTAGATTCAGTCTCGTTCATTGATGTGGTGAATTGTAGATCTTTAACAAGTTGCCTTATTTGAGGACCATCAAATATACCAGCTTTTAGTTTTTCCGTGCTAATGCCAGGGAATTTACGTGACAAATATTCAAAACAATTTCCATCTCGATTTAAAGCCTTCACAAATTGCTTCATTCAAGGGCGGAAGTAAGATTTTTTCTCTTGAAACCAAACGTTCGTTGATCACATTTTGTTTTCCTTGAATCATGACGTCTCTTGAAGTCCAATTTTTGTTAACCCAGTGCTCATTTTTAGCTCTGCTGTCCCAAAGCACAAAAAACAAGGATATTTTGTATAACCACTCTGCTGTCCAAGGAGGAAGTTAACCATTTTTAAATCAACACAAATTGCCCACTTATGTTCTTCGTATTTAATTTTTCTCAAAACTAATGCAATTGTTTCACATTCTTCTTTCATGGTAGTAAAATGACCAATAGGAATTGAGCCATATTTGTTACCGTTATGTAAACAAACACATTTTAAACTACGTTTTGAACTGTCAATAAAAAGGCGCCAATCATCTGGAGTGTATTCAGGCAAACCCATTTTTTCTAAGAGCCGTTTTATATTGTTATAGAATACCAAGTCATTTTCCTGAGCGAAAAATGGCAGCAGATCCTTATCTCTTTTACGATAAAATGTACCTGGTATGTAGTACCTGGACAAAGTAGATTTTTTTCTTTTATTCTGGTTGCAAGTAATTCAGCGGATTTCTTTGAGAGATTCAGGTCTCTTATATGATCGATTAGTTCGTCTTGGTTGAAACACTGCGGAGTTGCTAAATCTGCTTCAAATTCGTCCTCACTAATTGAAGATCCCAGTGTGATAACTAAATCATCAATAACCGCTTCAATTTTGCCATCTACTTCCCAGTATTTACCTTTAATAGAACGAACATATTTAACATACGATTTCCAATTTTCAGCCGATATTGAGTCAATCGCTTCTAACGTTATTTTATTTAAATCTTTAATTGAAAGTTGACCGGTGTTGCGCTCTCGAATATATTTTTTTACTCCTGCCCATGCAAGTTCAATAGGGTTGAGGTCGCACATGTATGGAGGCAGCCTTAAAGGTGTATGACCGAAGTTACGTAAAAGACCGTCAATTTTATACATTTTTTCTCTAGGCTTGTTAGCTGATATTACTTCATATAATTCTATTTTCTCCATGTTAGATCACATACAAGACTGTACGATTTAAGCCACGATATCATATGAGCTTGTGTAGAGTATTTAGTTGGCACTTTATCTTCTGCGTGAGAATGATAAGACGCGTTATCCATTACCACGACTGATTTGGAAGGAATTTAGGTAGAAGCTTCTCGAGCAACCACTTTTCAAAATTATCTCTATTCATCTGTCCTTGATAGTCTCCAGTTGTTAGTCCCGAGCGAAAAACTAAAGCAGCACCTGGAACAAATCCGGCTTCTGAACCAGCATGAACTTTAATAAAGCGACTACTAGGACGGATTCCTTGAACAACACCTGTAACACTTTCGCTTTGCCAGCATTTGTTCACTGTCATATCATCTACCCAGGTTTCGTCTGGATAGACAATAGTGCGTTCTTCTTGCCTATATTGCCTTACAGTTGATAAATATTTCACCCGCCAGTGTAAAATATTTGGTCTCTCAATGAGCAATTTTCGTTTATTTTGGCACTTGCCCCAAACAAAACCATTTGATCATAAAGGCCGATTTAAGGTTTTATACCCGTACGGAAAATCTATTTTGTTCTTTACAGCACGAAGTAGGGGTTTGCAGGTCGGAACCTTCTTCAAGTGTATATAAAAATCCTCTATTGTTCGTCGAATTACTTGAAAAATCACCATCGTCGATTTTATCTTTGTATGATATTTGGGGTCTTTTTTTACCAGGAGATTTTAAAAGTGAAGTAGAACATGAGCGAGCATTATATTCTCTTTGAATTTTTCTTACACTACTTTCCGAAACACCAGCGTAAAATGCAGCGCGTTCGGTTCGATTTTGAATTGGAATAGTCAAACTATTATTTTCAGCTTCTCTAGTACAGGCCTCTATAACCCTCGCAATAACTTCACGTGCACCGCTTCGAATTATTTTTCCGCTTTTGCTCGCCATCGTTACTTCGAAAGAATAGTTCAAATTCAACGCAACGCACTTATTTTCATTCATCAAATTTTCCTGAGACAAAATTGACGACTTCAATAAACGAATGGAGTCTTTCAACAAAATGGTTTAAAACTGTCGATGAAGTACAGCAAGAGTTATCGACTGTTAAGAGGGAGTGTACGCGTCTTAGGGGTGATATTGAGCTACTTTATCACCAGGGCCGCAAGCATAACGTAGAAATAAGCGGAATAGTCAAAAAAATAACCGAAAACGTATTTTCTTTGATTAAGGAAATTGGAGAGACAATCGGCGTATCCCTGGCCGATCAGGACATCGTCACAGGTCACCGTGTGGCACGTTTTTCGGCCGATTCCGCGAATAATAACCCGAAAAATATTATTGTTACTTTTTCGTCGCTCAGCACAAGAAACGATTTTCTGGGCGCCGCCAGAAAGCGTAGAAATCCTGGTTTGAATGCTAAAGATCTAGGTTTCACTAAGGACACAAAAATTTTTGTAAATGAACATTTGTCACCTTTCTATAAACTATTACACAAGAAATCCAGGGAGTTTTGCCATAAATCAAATTACCAATTCTGCTGGATTAGAAATATGAAAATATTCGTCAAAAAGGATGAAACCTCCCGTGCAGTGTACATTGAAAACGAGAGTATACTCGCCAGACTTCATTCCTAGTTTTTTCTCACAATTATAGAGTAATATAAAGTGATGGCGGTGGTGTATTGACCGCGATCCACATAAACTTTTCGGCTGAGCCTATTTCGAAGTGGTGCAATTTGAACTGCATAGTTGAGGATTTATGGGCATCTGTCGCGCTGAGGAGAGGTAAGAAATTATATATCTGTACCGTTTACATTCCTCCTCATGCCACTCTGAATAACTATATAGCTTTCTTATCTAAACTGGAGGATTATTGTCCAAAAATCCAGATAACCATTTTCTTGTGATAGGTGATCTTAATTTACCAAATCTAAACTGGTTAAAATACAGTGACAATGACTTGCGTCCCCGTGACGCGACAGATGCTTGTAGTCAATACTTCTGTGATATATTTTTCCTAAATACTCTAAAACAATACAACCATGTTTTAAATTACACTAATAAAGTTTTGGACCTCGTTATATCAAACTCTTTGTTTATGAATGTTGAGAAGTGTTGCACTCCTCTTGTAGTTGAGGATGGTCACCATCCATCTTTGGATATTATAATTAAGTTAGACTGTGTTAAGAATTTGTATACCAAAATCAGGTTTTGTGATGCAGGTTTTTCTAGATGAAATAACAAAATCAACCAATACAATTGGGTTGATATTTTCAAATCTAAAGATCCCAATGATGATTTAACCACTTTCTATAACATTTTAAACAACCTAATAGATAAATATATACCAAAGGTTAAAATCTCAAAATCCAAACACCCACTCTGGTTTTCCAGACCCACAATAGCTCTTATTAAATTAAAAAATACTGCTCATAGAAAATGGAAGGTTTATGGTGGCCGCAATAATTACAGTTATTTTTCAGATTTAAGAAAAAGAGTAAAGACTAGTATAAAAAATGACTATAAAAATTACATAACAACGACCGAGGATAATATTAATAAAAACACAAAATCCTTCTGGTGTTTCGTAAATAACAGAAAAAATAATAAATCTCTACCCACTAAAATGTAACTAAATGATTTGAGCCCGCTCATACACCTTCCCTTGTAAACTCTAAGGCTTCTCAGCATACTTTAAATCATATACCGGAAGATACGATTAAAGAATGTTTAAAGAATCTTAATCCAAACAAAGGGCCAGGTCCTGATGGATTACCCACAATTTTTTTGAAATCCTGCCCAAGTTTATCTCAGCCTCTTCACGTCATATTTAATAAATGTATCTCATATGGGGTATTCCCCAAAAAATGAAAAATCGCCCAAGTTGTGCCTATCTTTAAATCTGGGGACAGAATGAATATCGCTAATTACCGCCCCATATCACTACTGAATCATTTTTCAAAAGTTTTTGAGTCAGTAATTTTAAAACAACTTTTTTTTGAGGTTAAGTCTTGGACTGTAACCAGCATGGTTTCTATAAAAAACGTTCTGTTCTAACAAACTTGGCACCATTCACTCAAATTGTTTGCGAAAGTATGGAGAAGGGTTTGGATACCTGCGCTGTGTACACCGATTTCTCCAAGGCATTTGACAAAGTTCATCACCCGACATTGATAAGACAGCTTGGCAATTTCGGTAGACAGTAGAAGCCAATTCGTAGCTCTTAACAATACAAAATCTGAGTGCGTATATGTAACATCGGGGGTGCCTCAAGGGTCACATTTGGGTCCCATTCTTTTTAGTATATTTTTGAACGATATTGGGGAATGTTTTACTAATTTTGGTTATTATCTATATGCGGACGATCTTAAAATATTTACAACTATTAAAAGTCAAAATGACATTCTTCAACTGCAGAGGAATATAACTAATTTCTGGGATTTTTGTACTTTGAATAGGCTGCACGTCAATCTCGATAAATGTTATGCTATTTTGTTTTCTAAAAAAGTTGCTCAATTAGATTTCACGTTGGATATTTTTTTGAATAATGTCAAATTAAAATTTGTTGATGCGGTGAAAGACTTGGGAGTAATTTTGGACTCCAAATTGTTGTTTGAGACTCATATAGAAACTATTGTTCAACGGGCACAAAGAAATTTAGGTTTCAGATTGAGGATGACTGAGGGTTTTAATAATATTCGGTCTTTGATTAATTTGTATAATGCCATAGTCAGACCTATTTTGGAGTACTCATCTACAGTTTGGAATCCACTATACCACAAATATATAAATAGGATTGAATGTGTACAGAAAAAAATTATCAAGGCTCTAAATTTTCGTTTTAACAGACAGAGACACTTTTCACCTTACGTAGATAATTTATTATTTTACAAGCTGCAAACCCTAGAATCTCGAAGGAAACATTTTGATGTTTTGTTTTTATATAAAGTCATTAATAATCTTGTCGATTCTCAATATTGTATAAGCTATATTTTCTTTAACGCAAATTCTTATGTACTTCGCAATAGGCGAATTTGATATTAAAATGTTTCATTCTAACTATTTTTCAAATTCTCCTCTGATTAGATGTACAGGGTGTCCCATTTTCGTAGGTTTTACGGGGTTTCCAGCTTATGAGTAGAGATAGAGAGATGCGGTTTTCGCGACACCGTGCTACTTTTCGATGAAACTAAAGAGGCCGCAAACAGATTTGCCCTAACCATTTTAGTTTCCGTGCTACAGGGTGATTTTGAAAATTTGTCATTTTCGGACACCCCCTGTAACTCAGCTATCGTAAAATATATTTAAAATGTTTCAACTGGTATTTATAGATTTTTTCACGTAGAATTCAGTGGCATACTCAGATTTTTGCTGAGAGTCATAGTTTTTGACATATTGGCATAACCTACTATTTTTTAAATGGGAGACTCTATATATTATTTTTTCATCTTATTCTTCGTGTCGAGAGCTTTTCAAAAACATACCATAAGTCATATTTATTTTCATAAATAACATGAAAAAATGCATTTTTCTTTAAACGGATTTATGGCATAGCAGATCAATCGAAATAAGAGAAGGTGGCTGTGGTAGCCATGGCAACGCCAACAAAAATATGATCAGGCAGCCATTACTGCTGTCATTTTTGGCATTATTGCGTTTAAATTTTTCTTGACGTCTATTATAATTATTGTTTTTAATATGGCTCAGAATCAAAAATTTTAATATTTTGAGAAATATGATATGGACGCGTGTTTTATATTGTCTAATGAAGATGCAGATCAGGCGGCAGAGCTTTATCTGAACAGGTTACTTCTTTTTTATCTTCCTGCATTTTGACTTTATTGGTTCGCTTTATTTTATCTTAGATATCCCGAGAGAAGACAACCAGAAAAAAGAATTTTTCAAAAAATTAAAAATAATCTTTGCCAATATGGATCTTTTAACAAGCCTCGATCGCTACAATAAAGACAACGAAGAATCTGAGGTCAACGTTTTAGCCCTCGTTCAGACAGCTCCTGAAACATCTTGCAGGAAAATAGACGAAGAGGCGGGTGTACCGAAAACCAAAGTGCAGAAAATTTTGAAAAAGCACAAATTCAAACCCTATAAATACAAACTTGTGCATCATCTGCATCCTGGTGATGCAGAGCGCAGATTGGAGTTCTGCAATTGGTTTATAAATATGAAGGCAGAAGATATCGATTTTGAAAAAAAGATTATTTGGTCAGACGAGGCACATTTTACTAGTTCAGGGATTTTAAATAGACACAACACGCGATTTTGGAGTCAAGAAAACAACCATGTTATTTTTCCTAGGGAGCGTCAGGGCAGATTTGGATTCAATGTCTCCTGTTTTATTTTCAACCGAAAAATAGTTTACCAAATATATGAAGGAAATCTGAATTCGATTGGTTACGTGCGAATCCTAGAAGACGCATTAGGAATTTTGGATGATGTTCCCTTGGCTCAACTAAATAGGATTTATTTCCAGCAAGACGGAGCTCCAGCCCACAATGCCAGAATAAGTCAAAACTGGCTTAACGACCATTTTCCTGGAAGATGGATAGGGACACACGGACCTGTTCGATGGCCACCACGATCCCCTGACCTCTCAGTTTTAGATTTCTTTTTGTGGGGTTATTTAGAAAACAAGGTTTATGTAAGGCGATACGAAAACTTAGAACAACTAAGAATGGCCACCGAAAACGCTTTTGCAGAGTTACAAAGACAGTCATTTACAATAGAAAATGCATTAAAAAGAATTTTTAAAGTTTGTCACACTTGTAGGACACATAATGGTCTACAATTTGAACAATATTTGTAGTTTTAATGAAATTATAATTATTACCTTTTACCTACTTCCTAATTTTTTCTGATGCTGTTACTTTGTTATTTCGTTAATAAATATTTGTTAACTTTTTCCATGGCTACCACAGCCACCTTCTCTTATTTCGATTGATCTGCTATGCCATAAATCCGTTTAAAGAAAAATGCATTTTTTCATATTATTTATGAAAATAAATATAACTTATGGTATGTTTTTGAAAAGCTCTCGACACGAAGAATAAGATGAAAAAATAATATATAGGGTGTCCCATTTAAAAAATAGTAGGTTATGCCAATATGTCAAAAACTATGACTCTCAGCAAAAATCTAAGTACGCCACTGAATTCTACGTGAAAAAATCTATAAATACCAGTTGAAACATTTTAAATATATTTTACGATAGCTGAGTTACAGGGGGTGTCCGAAAATGACAAATTTTCAAAATCACCCTGTAGCACGGAAATTAAAATGGTTAGGGCAAATCTGTTTGCGGCCTCTTTAGTTTCATCGAAAAGTAGCACGGTGTCGCGAAAACCGCATCTCTCTATCTCTACTCATAAGCTGGAAACCCCGTAAAACCTACGAAAATGGGACACCCTGTACACGAACTTATAATTATGTTTCTCAGTTAATCTTGATATATGTGCTAATAACTTGAGGCTTTTTAAGAGATTGGTTAGGAAAAACTGTTGCTGAACATTGCTTTCGTGCTTAATTTTTTTTGTATAGTGTTTTAGTGTAACTCGTTTCACCGATATTTGTTAATATTGTAAATCTAATTTGTGTCATCCAGTAATAGGGCAGCTGCGACTGTCTATTGGATGGACCTTTTTCTATAATAAAATAAAATAAAAAAATAGAAATAAAAACAAATGCTCGAAATGTATAGGCGCCACTGGAAATAGCTAGAACCTTCTAGCGGTAAGTGCATGGAGACTCTACGCTTTGCTGGCGCACTTTATAGGTGAAGCGGCAAACTATTACAACAAATAAAATAACATAAAATTTATTTGCGTACACAAATTTTACTTTTCCGCTTGCTTAAGACTATGAAACTTTATTTTAAGGAACCTCCCGGTTTTCTTTCGTGTCCCGCACTTTAATAAGTACTGGGTTCGGTGATAGGTACATTTACCTTATTGGCTATTATCTGTTATATGGGGTAGTAAAAACTCCCTATCCTATTTGGATACGTTAGAGGATCAAACCGAACATCCCTATTACCAAAACGCATTGAGAAAGTAAAGCAATTAAACCTGGTGCACGACACAGCCCTTTGTCTCGGACATGTGCAACATCTGCGACGGGTGGCGGCGGCGGCGGGCGGGCCAAGATGGCTTCCATGCAGATCGTCCGCTCAAAAGAAGTCTTAACGTCGCCACGGAATTACGTGTCTAAAATAGATATTGCGGCCATCAAGGTAATTACGGCGTGCCCATGCCACATGAGCCGCTTCGCATTTATTACCCTTTCAGATATATTTGCGGCCGTTATGCGGGATGAGACACGGTTTTACTGTCGCTCTATATGCCCACTTCGAGTGACGGGATTAACAGACTAGAAAAATAGACTAGGAGAATAATACAAAGATCGTTTATGACATGTTACAAGGGAAATGACTGGACGAGTTGATTAAGTGCGTAAATCATTTATTTAATTAAAAATACGGCTTATAAGAGAAGATCATTTATTTATTATCAATTTATTTTGAAAGGCCAGTGTACCAAATTATCGTACATACAACTCAAAGGTTGGTATTTCTACAGTTCTGTAAACGCTGATCCCTACTGGTAAAGTAGTAAATCTTAATGAGTTAATCGAATTTTTCGTTCGGAAATGTTGACATTTTTGATGATATTTTTGAAAGAAAAAGTCAATATTTTCTTGCAACTAGTCATTGCCAGAAATCGTCCATATTTCTCTAAGAGACCTGATTACACTGGCCGATAAAAATTTTTTTTTGTTGTAACACAAATCAGAATAGCATAATTTAATAGAATGGAACTATCCAAATACGAAAATGACAAATAGAAAATTGTAGTACGTAGAGTTTTCTTGTTAGAGTTGTAGAACCACATAGAATGTTACGATACTTTATATCTATAGAAAAAATGATTTCAGAAAATTCTTAACCCTGTTTATTGACTATGTTTACAGTTTTCGCCTATTAAGCATACCATACATCTAAGAGAAAGGCACACGAGAAAAATTTTAACTTAAAACACTAATTAAACTTTATTTTTTTTCCTAAAAATCCTCTTACTACATTAACAAATGAATTGCATGCTCTGAGTTCCTTCCTGGTAAGCTTTTCCGTAAAATTGACATCGTCCAGCAATTTTCTGATTTGTGGCCCAATAAAAATGCCTTTGGTACTTAAATCCACCACCATCTTTATTCAAAGCCTTCACAAAGTTTTTCATCAGCCCAAGTTTAATGTGAAGATGAAGCAAAAGGATATTTTTGGGATCAACAAGAGGTATAAATTTAACAGTTTGAGATCCCGGTTGAAATTCGCTTCTTTCTGCCCAATTTTTTGTTACATAATGCTGATTTATTGCACGACTGTCCCATAAACAAAGAACAGTAATATCTTGTAAATTCCCCCTGAAGTCCCACTAAAATCGCTATAACTTTTAAGTCCCCACATATCTGCCATATTATACCTATTGTAGTTTATTTTATTCAAAATCGTGCGCATATTTTCATAATTTTCTTTCATTGCAACTGAATGGGCAACTGGTATAGAGGGAAATAATTACGAAATTGTAGTGGCAGATTCATGGTTTAAAACTATTTTTTGGGTTTTTCCGCCTTAGAAAACTGAAAAAAATAAAAAATAAAATATAATTACCCTATAAATTGAATAGATAGTCTTGAGTTCTGGGTCCACTACGAAGGTACCCGAGGAACGACACTGAAAAATGCCTGCTTTCTGGACGTTTCGAGGGAAAGTCTACCCCCGTCTTCAGCAAACCTACAAATAAAACACTAAAAGCAGAATATGTCTTATGTTTCGTATCAGAAATATAGCCAGAATGGCTAATCTCTGACAAAATGTCAGTGAATGTCAAATTAAAGGTGTTATTTTTAATTGTTAGAATAAGGTGCGAAATAGGTGTACCTAGAGTATGTTCATTTTAATTTATTGTATTTTGAGGTGTCCTTTTTTTACTTCAGTATTTAGCAAATTTAACCAAGTGTTATTAAAACTATCGGAACAAGATGCTACACAATTATCTTTATTTAATAATATTAAGGCACTTTCTTTTATTTTACGTTTTTTGGAACATGGTTCTTTTGCTAAAATACTAGAAGCATTCCAATTAATTTTATGATTGTTATCTAGTGCATGTTGGCAAATGTTTGATTTTTGAAATTCCCTATTTTTTATGTATGTTTGGTGTTCTTTAATTCTTTTGGCTGATGGCCTAGAGGTTTCACCTATGTAAAATTTATTGCATTGACACGGAATTTTATTATAACGGAGATACGCGAGACTTGTCTTCTTTAATAGAAGACTTACAACGTATCAAACAATTACCTAATGAGAGTCCTTTAACCTTCCTCAACCGACTTCAAGTGCTAAATGCAAAAATGCACGCTAATATACAAAAATCTGATCTCACCCCACAACAGAAACAAGCTCAAATAACTCTGATCGAATCCATGTCTCTGAGCACCCTCTTAACTGGTCTCGAACCCCGTATTGGACATATAATTCGTATAGAGGGTTTTAAATTTCCATTATGCAATAACACAGCTTTTAGGCTATATTTATGATACGATGAATAAGCGCCACTCACGGTGAGAATGTTCATTATCAAGTTCCTGCATTAAACTGTTTATATCAGTACACGCGCACAACGAATTTTCCATACTGTAGAATTCAGAAAACATAGCATTTCTTTTTCTGAAATTCGTAATTTTTGTTTCTTTGGCCAATAGCTTCCATTCCTTAAGACGGGAACCCAGAAGTTCTGACTGTTGCTTGGATAACCCCAAATCACGTACTAAATCATTTAATTCACTTTGAACAATCAAATGTGGCTCGCCAGAACTGGGACCTGTGGTAAAAGTGGGATTGGTGCACTATTCTTCTGAGCTGCCTGATGATGCGTTATTTCCATTATCTCCCAAATCAATAGCTTGCCAATTTAAAGGAGCAATCGGCACTGGCAAATTTGCAGTATGAGAAACAGGTCGTATGGCAGATTGCAAATTTGGATATTCTATATTGTGCTTTCCCTTTTTGGAATAACCTTCAGTCTTTGTCAGGCAAAAATAACAATCGTCAGAATGATTGGTGGGTTCTCGCCATACCAATGGAACTGCAAAAGGCATACTTTTTCTCTTTCCCTTTGTCCATTGCACCGATGATACACTACAACTAACACAGCACACACGGGGAGCCCACCGCTTATCTTGATCCCCAAGTAACACACCAAAATATTTAAAATAGGCTTTTTTTACATTTTCGGAAAATGGCCTGGCTTGTGATTTCACCAGAAATTCCCCACAAATATAACAAAATTTGTCAGGAGAAATTTTGCAACTTCGGCACTTTTGATTCGACATTCTCGTCTTCACATACAGTTGCTTATCGATACACAGAGAACCACTCAATTGGAAACTCAATAGAAGAGTGATGTTTAACGTTTGTTTTATGTCTAATGTTGTAAACAACCCAGTCTAGGTATTTTTTTTGTTGTAAAATGGACCCATTTTAGCCGCCCCACAATAAAATTGTTTACCTGCCAATATAAAAGTTGCTAATTAGGCTATTAAAAAATGGTACGTATTAGAGCTTTCCGAATTTTTTTTTATTATTGGGAAGGTATTTCCATTGTGAAAATAATGAGCTGGCCTGTGTTAGAAAAATCTTGTCGGCCAGTGTAATAAAATAAGTTTTCGGTTCTATGGCCTTTGATATAGATCAGCGCTGGCTGATGAAACTTCCTATCTGCGGTTATCAAAAATACTTTCTTAGCAAGGTTAAATTAGCCAAAATCCACTTTCTTATCAGGATTTTTTTCTGTATTCCTACGCCTATTTTTATGGCGTAGCAACTTAGAACGTATTGGGTACAAATTCCCAAGCTGGAATTAATATGAAGCAAGGCTATTTTTCGCTAGAATAATATGTGAAAACGTGTAGTCACAAGAGTAAAAAAGATCAGCATTTTGGCACCGTCGAAATAAAATGCCAAACCAAATATAGTTTTATATGGAGAATTTCTTGTGAAATCCAAATATTTAAAAATATACAGGGTGTTTCTTAATTGAGTGTCAATATTTAAGGAGGTGATTTTTGGGTTCATTTTAAGAAGAAAACTTCATATAAACATATGTCTTAAACGGTGTAAATTTTGAGATACAGGGTGTTAAATTTGGTCTAGAGGTACTATGCATCTAGTGAAATTTTTTGATGTAGAACATTTTTTTAATTTCCACCAGTGGCGTCCGTACGGAATCCGACCTGCATATTTTCCCAGACATTGATGGTACGCCACTGATTTTTTTTTTAATACAAATTATTTTTGAAATTCCCATTTATTTTTGAACAAGTTTGATCCCTTGGTAATTATGTATTGGACGCACGGTTTTCGTTTTAAAAAATAAAAACCGTTTCTCTGCATGGTCCAAACAATCCTGGTCATAAGACGGATATCACCATGCATGCAGAGGAATATTATTGTATTAAACTCGAGAAATCAAATCTTGTCGAAAATAAATACTAAAAATTTTCAAAAACAAACAAATGAATCAATAAAAATGCTTTATTTTGAGAAAAATCAGTGGCGTGAAAGTAATTACTATGTCCATTCTTATTAAAATCAGAAATCGCTTTATCTTAGTGAGAGATATTTGTAGACAGTAGTATGTAGTCTTCAGCCACCAATCTAGGACCACCATGTCAATGTTTTTCAGAAGTCTGTTCCTTCATAAATACTTTTTATAAATTTTATTAAAATAATATGACATTCTTCAACAATAACAAGTTATTTACAAAACTATACTAATACAACTAGGTACATAATTAATAATTTCTGATAATATCGCAAGAATCTCTTATACGATCCTTCAGCTCCTCTACAGTGTTCACTGGGGTACGGTAAACTAAAGATTTAAGATGACCCCATAGAAAAAAATCCAAACTATTTAGGTCTGGGGACCTTCAAATATTCTCTGGCTTCAATACTAAAGTGAGCGGGCGCGCCATCGTGCATGAACCACATTCTGTTTCTAATCAGAATTGGTATATCTTCTAACAATATCGGCAAATCGTTCTCAAGAAACCGGCGATACTTATGGCCATTTAGTCTTTCTGGGAGGAAAAAAGGTCCAATTAGGTGATTTTCGATAATGCCAGCACAAACATTTACAGAGAATTGCTCTTGATGATAATGTTCTACAATGGCATGGGGGTTCTCATCGGCCCAGATAGGATTATTGTGGAAGTTTCTGATAGCGTTGTTGGAGAAGTTCGCTTCATCTGTGAACATTATTTTGCGATTAAATAAGGGATTACGCGCAATTTTTTCCAAAATCATTCACAAAATATAACTCGGAAAGGAAGATCTCGGGGAAGTAAGGCTTGCACTCGTTGAATGTGATATGGGTATAAAAAAAATCATGTGGAATTCTCCAAACTAGGATGTGCGAAATATTTAGGTTAATTCCAATTTTTCTAGTACTCAGTTCAAGATTTTCATCTATGGAATTTAATACTGCCTTTTCAATTTCTGGAGTTCTTACAGCCCCTTTTAATTGATTATTTCAGTCAACCTTCTATGCACATTTGCAAATATTCGCCTATCTGGTATGACTCTACCAGGAAAGTGCTCTTGATATAATCGCCTAGCTTCCGGTGAACTGCCATCAGCCAAACCATACATGTAATGCATGTCTGCCAACTCTTCATTGGTAAACTCAACCATTTCTTTTCTCAGATATATCAGATATTTAGAACACAAAATTAATTAAACCCGACTGAATCTGAAAGCTGAACTGTCAAATTAAGTTACAAGAGAAGTATTAATTCTGACAGCCAAAGCCTATTACAATAATAATTATTATTAGTAATCTTTCTTTATTGATGAACTAATAGTATTTTATAATTTCGTGTTAAAAAGTTATAAGCTCAAATAATAATTTTGAAATCTTTGGGTAATAGGTATTCATAAGCAAATTTGATTTCTTGAATTTCAGTCAAAAAAAAAATTTCTTGCATGCCATGGCGATTGGTGTTGTTATATTAGCGATATTGTTAAAACTCTGCAGAGAAACGGTTTTTATTTTTTAAAACGAAAACCGCGCGTTCAACTCAAAATTACCAAGAGATCAAACTTGCTCAAAAATGAATGGGAATTTCAAAAATAATTTTTATTTAAAAAAAAATCAGTGGCGTACTATCAATGTCTGGGAAAATATGCAGGTCGGATTCCGTACGGACGCCACTGGTGGAAATAAAAAAAAAATGTTTTACATCAAAAAATTCCACTAGATGCATAGTACCTCTATACTAGATTTCATTACAATATCTAGAGTGGTATTCGAGATATTATCGAAAAATTTTGAAATTATTGAAAGTTTAACACCCTGTATCTCAAAATGTACACCGTTTAGGACATATGTTTATATGAAATTTTCTCCTTAAAATAGACCCAAAAATCACCTCCTTAAATATTGACACCCAATTAAGAAACACCCTGTAGTGCCTCACTTTTGTAAAATACCCTGTATAATTAAAAATATTTTTAAATTTTAGCCTTGTTATACAACTCTTATATAAAAAAATCAAAATTATAGAAAACGAGGGAGATATGGTACGTTGACATACTATTGCGCCACCCTGTATATGTATTTATATTTACCGGATGACGCAGGAGACAGGGTACAGGGCGCTGTTTTTGACACATTTTATATAACTCCATAATAGGCAAGTTTTCTATGAAAAAAAGAATAAAAATTTACTTTCCGTTTTGCAAGAACTGACCCCTATTTTTTATTTTAAATAGGAACTTTTAAATTTATATAAGCACTATTTTTAGGTCCTAAGGTCTGGGACTAAAAACCATATTTCCAGCATCTGGTAGACGCATCGGCCAAAGAGAACTTAAAACGCAGGTAGAAAGGGAATTAATTCGATTTTAATTTGGAATTTTATTGGGTAAATTGATGGCATTCGTGAAAAGAGAAAAAAAAAGAGAGAAACGGCACGTCCGCGGCTTTAAAGGGGTGGCTTTGTTTTACGAATGATTCATTTTTCGCCGCTTGTCTGTTTGCGGAAATGAGGGCTTCAAGATGATAGAAGACCCCGGTTTTTATTGACACAGCCGCAATTCAATACTAAAAAGCTCTTAGATTTATTGAGATTGCTGCTCCTGTTTTCACCTCAAATTTATGTTGTGATAGCCCTGATTTTAATTATGTTCTATTTTTACTTTTTTTGAAGATAATAGACAATGTAGAATGTTCACTAAACTCGTTCTATCGGACTTGCATTGCCATTTTCAACGTTTCTAATAGTATTTTTCTTTCAAATCGTTTTAAAGGGTAAAATTAACGCTAATTGTAAAGCAGCGAGCCTATATGCCTCGTTTTCGCCAGTGCTGCTCTTTATGCAAAATTTTAGCTTCCGACCACTGCATCCGGTGTTGGTTTGAACGTATGCTATCCTCGATTTTGACGTTTCTCCCTTTTGGGTATGATTAAAATGTTCCTTGACTTTTATACTAAGGCAGCATTTTAATTACAAATAAGTATAAATAAAATAAGTACCCGCAAGGTTTCTTCAAACTCAAACTCAAAATGCTTTATTGTCTTAAGAAAATCTCGTTGACAAAACTGTACAGAAAAACAATGTTGAAACATGATATCAGGTGGAACTAAATAATGTACCAAATGGATAATAATTTACCAAAATAAAAATATATAAAATATTCAGTCAGTCATATTATTAAAACAACATATAAAGATTAAAACAACATATACCTAACAAGGGGTCACACATTTAAAAAACTTAAAATATAAAATCATTACAGTTCCACTATACAAAAGTGTCTAAAATCTGTCTGTAAAAAAATCATCAATTCGATAATAGGCTCTCACACAAAGAAGATTTTTAACCTCCTTTCCAAACTTCACCAAAGATGGTATCAATCTAAGGTGTTGAGGTAAGTGGTTAAACAATTTCATACCATTATAAATGATTGAGCTTTTTATACGAGAGTTAGAAAGGATAGGTAGTAAAAGCAAATCAGGGTCTCTAAAGTTATAGTTATGCCTATCTCTTAACTGACTTTGGTGTTTATATTTTTTATAAATTAAGCACACAGTCTCTAAAATAAACAAAGAATCTGACGTCAATATACCATGCTTGACAAATAAAGGTTTACATGAATCGCGAACCCTTGCTCTACACATATATCGCACAGCCCTTTTCTGGAGAATAAAAACACTTTCGAAAAGTTGCATGGAGCATACCCCCCAGAAACAAATGCCATAGCGCAAGTGCGATTCAATTAGAGAGAAGTATACGCTCCTTACAGTACTGTAATCATTTAAATTGTTTGAAATTACTCTAATGGCATAAGAACTTGAAGCAACTTTGGACTTAATGGAATTTATATGAAATTCGAACTTTCACTGGTTATCAATGTATAGACCTAGGAATTTATTTTCTGTTATATTGTCCAGTATAGCATTATCCAAACTTATATCATTCAAGTTACACCCAAAAGAGACTATATTAGTCTTCGTAAGGTTCAAGGATAATTGATTTGAATCACACCAACATTTAATTATAATTATATCATTTTTAAAATTCTCACTTAGGACCTTACTGTCCCTGTTATGCCAAAGTATGGTCGCATCATCTGCAAATAGGGTGAATCTGCTAGATATATTAATACCCGCAATGCCATTTATATATAACAAAAACAAAATGGGTCCCAAGACTGATCCTTGTGATACCCCAAACTCCAATTCTTGATGCCCTGATACACGTCCCCCAAAAGAAACACACTGTATTCTGTTTTCCAAATAAGACTTAAACCATTTCAACGGTGTTCCCCTTAAACCATACATTTCAAGTTTTCGCAGCAGTATTCTATGGTTCACGCAGTCAAACGCCTTTGATAAATCACAGCTGCGGCAACCTCCTTCTCATTCAGTATTACATAAAGATTTTCCAAGAATGAAAATATGGCATCACTTGTACTTTTTCCGTGTTGAAATCCAAACTGTTCCGATTTTAGAACACCATACTTGGTTAAGAATGCAACCATTCGGACTTTTACCAGTTTTTCTATTATTTTAGACAATATTGGCAGCAGCGATATTGGTCTGTAATTCGATGCTAGGTCCTCTTCTTCCCCCTTAAATATTGGAATGACTGTCGCCATCTTTAGACAATCTGGAAACACCCCCTTACAAAATGAATCATTAATACAGTCTGATAGCACATACAATATGGTATCCGAAAGTTCAAGGAATGTTCTTATTGATATATTGTCCCACCCTGTAGCTCCATTTCTCTTAATATCCAAAATGATTTGTTTCAGTTCATAAATGTCTGTTGGCAAAAAGAAAAATGAGTCGTTTTGAACAGGTAAATTTTTTAAGAATTCAGAATAACTGATACTTGAGGACAATCTGTTCTTCAAAGTAGCAGCAATGGAGCAAAAAAGCTGTTCATTTCATCTCCTGAGAGGTTTGAATCTGAAGCGCACCGTATTGTTTTCTTTTTTCCTCTCAGCTCATTTACAATTTTCCAAGCTTCACTCTGCTTGTTGTCTGCATATTTCATTCTTCTACTGTAATAAAGATCCTTAGCACACTTAATCGTCTTTCTATAAATACGTCTGTAATTTGAGAAAACAATACCAAAATATTCATTAGTCATAAAATATTTTGTAATGTAGCAAAGAGACCTCATATTTCTGACTGAAACCTTCAAACCCTTCGTAATCCAAGACTTTTTTGACTTTTTTTTATATTTTTAATCGGAAATGATTTATTAAATATTTGACATAATGATGCATGGAATGATTGTAAGGGATTCTCAGAATTTAGAAGAGAGCGCCAGTTTACATCATCACAAGAAAGCGAGAACCTTCGGTAATTTTTCCTTGTATACAGTCTTCCCTTATATTTAGTTGTACTAGATACCTTAAGCCTAAAATTAATCTTTAGCTACACATATCAGTAAGTCTCCAATCCATAGAATTATAAAACGAAAAAACCTATATCGAAACCAGTTCACCCCCCTACAAGAATTGTTAACCACAAGGTCTACCAGCAAAAGAACTAACAATGATTTTTTCAATATATGAAATAGTAAAAATGATAAATTGAAAATCCTTTCAACGTGGAAGAAATTTTTAATATGAATTTTCAATACATTTTGGGTGTGGAGTTTCTCAAACACTAAATGGTCAAAGCTACCTTCAGTTTTTACACAACGATATGTCGAAACTTTTACAGGAATTCCTTTAAATGTAATAGAAGAATTTTGGTTAAAGCAAGCACCCGCTGAAATACATCGTTGGCTTAAAAGGGGAAGTTAATTCTCTTGACCTGCTAGAAGTTCAGACCTCAACAGTTTAGATTTTTGATTGTGAGAACCCTTACATTCTTTAGTTTATAGAATAAAGCCTGCAAATAATTCTGAAAATCTTTGAAAAAAAATTTAAAATTAAACATTAAATCATTATCAGTTTTTTACATTACTTTTTAGTTTCGTTTTTCTCACTTATAAAACGCTTTATGCGATACCAAATCTTGCTAGAACATTACACCAAATATTTTGAATCCAAATTCCTGGAGAGGGTTGCTAGAGACTTCTTTCTACTAGGTATACTTCTAGGTAGAATTGTATATTTTTTTCTTAAAAAAGTAATACAAGTATGTACAAAAAGTTATGACATTTAGATAGCACCTCCTAGAACATCAAATTGGAATTTCTCATATTAAAAAACGATCTTGGCCCTGTGTACAAGAAAGTAAATAAAAAACAGGTGATTAACATGTAATTTTTGGAATAATAAAAAGTCGGATTTAGAATTTATTAGTTTTACAATTAATTATAATTATAATTATTAATTAATTTTCAATATGCTAAGAAATCTTAGAAACAGTTTATAACCTTATGGTTTAGTCCTTATATGCATTTTGTATTCTTCGTTTTAACTGTTTTTGTTTTTTTTTCAGGTAAGACTTGTGTATGAAATATTTGCAGTGCTTAATAGTAAGTATGTATTATAAAGTAAAAATAGAAATATTTTGTGGATTTCACTTAAAAATTTTCCTTACTCGCCAACACTGCTAAATTTTTGCTAAGCAACCACAGAATTGGTACTTTCCTTACCAATGAATTTTAACTAATAATAGTAGGTCGGGAACCGTTAGTGATAGAACTTAAGGAATATATATATATATATATATATATATATATATATATATATATATATATATATATACAGGGTATATATATATATATATATATATATATATATATATATATATATATGTATATTGCAGTGAACCGAATTGCAGTGCTGCAATGCTATATAAATGCTTCGTTTTCGAAATACAGGGTGTTAAAGTTTTAAGAAAAAAATTGTTTTTTAGTCATAACTTTTTTATTACTTGAGATATTGTTATAAAATTTGGTAAACAGCCTTGGAGTAACAAGTTGTAGTAGTTTTTGATTTAAAATATTTTTTAATTTTTCATCAGTGGCGTCCGCACGGGATTTTTTATTGAGTATTCTTGAAGAAAAAATGGTACTCTACTGCTTTTTCTAAAAACAAAAATCATTCCTAAAATCCCCACTCAGTTTGGAGCAAATTTGATCCCTTGTCTTTTTTTCGTGCGGTGTAAGGATTTTGAGTAAAAAACTAAAAACCATTTTTATGTATGGCATAGTTAAAATTTCCATTATTGTTAATTTCAGTAGCAAAACCTTTAAGGTGGGACTGTAACAGCAAGTTTTTAAAATTATTTGGTTTCCGATATTTATTTCATGCATTCCGGGTGAGTTCATAATTTCTGAACAACGTATGTAGGGTTTCTAAAATAAAAGCTTGTCTGACAACTAAGGGGCGATGACGTCATCGACCCGTTGTAATGGAGATTTGCATTATGTTTGGGTTATCAGGGTGACATCGCAGAAGTTAGCAGGCAACCTATTAAAATCTAATGTCCTTGGTACTTACCATCATTCATTCATTGTCGACTCTTGGTATGCCATGATTGCATTTTTGTGATAATTGAACAATTGCTAGGTTCGTCTTTAAAGTATGACAGATGAGTTTATAATTCTAAAATCGTCGATTCATTTTGTAAAACGGTAATTAGAATTAATTCAATTTTGAAGATGATACTTCGATTTTACAGAAACTACTCTTTATTAACTAAATTCGTAATTAACTTTACAAAAACTAGAATTCATAACTTTTATTTAACTTAGATCGTGAAAAAAATTTATAGAGCACTTCAAATATCATTAAGGATTAGGGGCCTTAAAATTCACAATAATTGCTCAAAATGAGCTCCTCTAACTTCGGCATCTGCTCTTAACTGTGTCACTGGCATGGCGTATAAAATTCGTATTGGCTCGCAAAGTTTCACAGGCTTGCTCTATCCTTAGAATCAGTTCTTCTCTTGTATGAACTGGTCTGGAATAAACTAAATTTTTCAAATAACCCCACACAAAGAAGTCGACAGGTGTGAGGTCAGGGGAACGTGGTGGCCAGGCTGTAGCTCCTAATCGTCCAATCCACCGTTCTGGATGATTATTATTTAACCACTCGCGATTTACAAGTGCAAAATTCGCGGGAGACCCGTCCATTTGAATCCAGAATTCGTTTCTAAGATTTAGAGAAATATTTTCTAGATATTGAATAACTCATTTCGCAGAAAATCATTAAATAACTGTAAAAATTTCATTTATTACACCACACCAAACATTAACAGAAAATTCCTGCTGAAATGCTCTAGTTCGTACAACACGTGGATTGTCATAGCTCCAGATTCGTAAATTATGGAAATTTACTGAGCCGCTTCGGGTAAATGTGGCTTCATCAGTCCATAAATTTTTTTTTGAGAAGTTCTCGTCTTCCTCTATTTGGCGCAAAAACCAATTACAAAAACTGACACGTTTTTCGGCATCACCAGGTTGTAAGTTTTGAACTGGCTGCATCTGAAATGGCTTCCTGTGATCTTTTCTCAAAACGCGATGAATCTTATTTTTAGAAACAAAAACTGCGTTGCCTTGTAAATTATGAGCTGCTCTTCGTAGGCTTAGTGTCTTATCGTTGTCAAACTTATTTAAAATTACGTTTTGATATTGTTCATTTCTCTTCTCTTCGTTTCTCGGATTCTTTTTGAGTTCAAAATTCCTAAACATTAAATGCGTTTTAATGAAAAGTTGTTTGCAAGGTAATCTTCTATTTGGAAATCTTCGTTGGTATTCCCGTACTGCTGCATTTGCATTTCATAAACGAAATGAGTATCAGCATACTCAAAGTTACTGAATAACACCATTTTGAAATTACTAGTTAGACTGATAATTACCTTTTTGTATAAACTGTAATGTACCTAACATTTATTTACTCTAAAAACTCAAATGTCACACTTTAAAGACGAAACTAGCAATTGTTCAATTGTCACAAAAATGCAATCATGGCATACCAAGATGTTAAAGGTTTTGCCACTGAAATAATTAACAATAATGGAAATTTTAACTACGCCATACATAAAAATACATTTTAGTTTTTAACTCGAAATCCTTGCATCGCACGAAAAAAAGGCAAGGGATCAAATTTGCTCCAAACTGAGTGGGGATTTTTAGGAATGATGGATTTTGTTTTCAGAAAAAGCAGTAGCGTACAATTTTTTGTTCAAGAATATTCAATAAAAAATCCTGTACGGACGCCACTGATAAAGAATTAAAAAATATTTCAAATCAAAAAATGCCATTTGTTACTCAAATGCTGTTTACCAAATTTAATAACAATATCTCAAGTACTAAAAAAGTTATGACTAAACAACAATTCTTTTTTTAAAACTTTAACACCCTATATTTCGAAAACGAAGCATTTGCCGATATATGTTTATATAGAAAATTAGGGTTTATTTTGAATGCAGAATGCGCTGTTAAAATTTGGACACTGCAATTCGGGACACCCTGTATTCAGCTAAGGGTGACTCTCTACCATATCTCAGAAAGTATTTACCCTAGGTTATCGGGAAAAAAAATTTAATTAGTAAATCGGCAAAAATAAAAGGCTGTAAATTATTTTCGACTTGGTAAGTTTGCCGCTAGAGGGCGCAACACCAACTGTAAAGTAGAAAACACGGTTTTATTCAAAAATACTCCCAATTAACCCTTATCGAAAATGCTTTTTTTGTAATCTACTAATAATTCCAAAACTTTTTTTCTCTAAATTTTCAAATGAAGGGAGGGGGAGGGGTAAACATTGGATTCAAGGAAATTAAACAACTTTTTTTCTCTAAATTTTCAAATAAAGGGAGGGGGGAGGGGTAAACATAGGATTCAAAGAAATTAAATAACTTTTGTTTAGATTAAACAATTTTAATGATTTTTTTTTGTTTTATGGAGATTGTGTGTAAGTTTCTTCGAGAATATTATTATTAAGATTTTTTTTTCGTGGCCGCCAGGTGGCATTTTATGACAGTCGCAAACTTTTGTTATTTTCTCTAAAATTTCAAATATAATGGTATTTTTTTCTTTACTTAGAAAAAAAGAACAAAATACATAAACTGGAGAAAACCGTGGGTTAATATCTTTATTCGTGTCTGAGTTATTTTGAAATAACTTTATTTTTTGACAAAATGTGATGTCACTCTCTCTAAATTTACTTTCCGCATTTATTAGGTATGCTGTCATCCCATTAAGACTTGGAATGAACTACGCTGAGCATAAAATTATGCATCAAGTGTGTAAAATGACTATTTTTCAACTAATATGAATATTAGAGTGTCTGAAGTAATTTGTTAATTTGTATTATAAATTTTTAGTTTTTTGCTTTAAAAATGAAATTTAAGCGTCTCGAATAGTGCCTAAGCGAGTACTTTACGCACGGTTGTAGAAAAAAGTATTTTCAAATTTAATTTGAATGCCTAAACCATGACTAGAACCGCGAAATCAATTACGTACCTTATTAAGAAATAAATTTAATTGCAATGAAACTATAAAAACTACACATTAAAACAATTTACCAGGAGCGTGTCACCGATTGCGAACACTTACTCTCTTAATGGTAAAGAAATTGAATCTGTCAAGGTGTCTTGTTTGATCAAAAACTGACTTATGTTGAGCATATTGATCTGTATTGTAATAAGGCTCTTAAAATGTTAGGATTTATTAAAAGACACACTCAAAATTTTAACAATCTGAATGCACTGAAAATGCTCTGCATTAGCCTAGTTAGAAGTGACTTGGAGAGTAGTGTTTGTGTTTGGTGTCCATATTTCTCAATACATGAAAACCGGATTGAACGCGTCCAAAATAAGTTATATAGATATATAGCTTTTAAAGTTAAGATTCCGCTTAAAAATGTCAATTATGGAGATCCTCGAACGCTAATGGGATTAACTACTTTGTCGCACCGTAGGAATAATTTTGACAAACTTTTTGTTTACAAAGTCATAACTGGTGTGAAAAATAGTCCGGAATTGCTTGCGAGGTTTGAAATTCACGCTCCTGCACGCTCGTTAAGATGCACCACTACTTTAGCATTGTAACGCCATCGTACTTTGTATGGTCAGAATCCCAGTCTGAATAGGATGACGCCCAATGCAAATAGCATTGAACCAGATATTTTTAATTGTACTTTGTATTGTTTAAAAAGGACGTCGTAATATTTTTAATTTGTAAAAGTGCAGTCATTGTATATGTTTAGTGTTTTTAAGTATTTTAGTCTTTTGACATGATTATTTTAATACATATATGTTTTTTAAATAACTGATAGTTCAATGTTTTTGAATTATATATAGTTCTGTTTTGACATTGTTTATAATATTTTGCATTTTTTTTAGTAATGTATAATGAAAATATCTGATTGGGCAAATCCCGTAATAAAAAAAAATTCGTCCGAGGAAGACACTATTTGTCGAAACAATTTTCGTGGTTTAATGTAATATAGTGGAAATTAAAATTATATTCGTTTTATTCAAAGCATACAGTGTGTCCCAGATTCGCTTCTCTATACAGGGATCTCGGCTCCTATCATACCTACAGCAAAGGTTAAATGGGTAAAGTTTTAGAGGAAACTTATTGCATTCAATTGTTTTTGGAAATATCGGGGAAAAACCGAAAATGGCCGATTTCGTTTTTGGCCAGTATATCCAGAACGGTAAATTTGACAGCTGCCAAACATGACATTATTCGGACACATTTTTAAGACAAATATTATGGCGTATACGACACGTCTTCATTGTTTTTTGTTAACCCGCAACCCGCCGCAACTTTCATTTTTCTTATGGCCGCCATATTGGATTTTTCGATTTTTGAAAAGAGCCTAAAATTTCCAGTCTAGTGATATCTCACAAGTGCATTAAAAATTTTAGTATCATCGAAATATTACACTTCGTAAAGTTAGGTTGCAGTTTTTTCTAAGGAGGCCATGATTTAAAGTAATGTTAGCTCTCAATGCTTTTCTAAGGAGGCCATAATTTATCTGTAATAAAATTGGATTTTGACTTTGACGTTAAGTTAAATAGTTGAAAGTATCAAAGCTGAGTTTTAATAAGTAGTAGGTACGCTTTTATCCCAATAAAATAACTTATCAAAACCTATAGAAAATGAAGAAAAGGTTGACGTGTTAACTCTGTACTTTCAATCATACAGAAACGCCGACGTTACCTCAGCAAGGTATTTGGAGATGTACCCCGAACGACCGCAGCCTCATAAAACCCAATTTTTAACCCATGTTTAACAATGAAAAATCTTAATAAAACTGTCCAACAACAACATCTTATTTTTTCAATCCAAAACCGTTCGTCTAACGAAAAAAAGTCAAGAGGTTCTTTTTGTTAGCAACTAATAATTTAATTAACAAAAAGCAGTGGCGTGCCATTTTTTAATAAAATAAAATAATATTTTGGTCAACAACGGTAGGTAGATGATAAATTATTTTCGAGAAATTTATCCCCTTTTAAAATATGTAAAAATGAATATACAATAACATTTGTTTTTTTGAAAAAAACTAAAAAATATGCTACTAATTCAGTAAACGCCATCTAGCGACGCCAGCAAAAAAAAATTCAAAACCAAATAAGCGTTTTGTAGTGCAAATTATGCTCTTTCATATGAGCCTAAGTTTGCTAAAACCATCTAGTTTCAAAAAACAATTGATACCGCTTTATTTTGATATATAGAACAAAACATTTAAGACAAAAGTGTAGGGAAATAATGTGAAAATGATATCATCGATATATTTCAGTTCAGAGAGTTTTAAAAAAAATAATTTTCATCAATTTCTCTTGACGACTTTTATTATGATTTTTTTTTCTCCAAATCCCAATATCTTATGAAACCCATAATGATCACCCTGTACAAGGACTTAAGAAAACTGATTTTGCAAGACGACTACAGTTCTGTGAGTGGTATACTAGGTGATGTAATGAAAATCCTGATTTTGTAAATCATGTCTTGTGGTCCGATGAGAGCAGGTTCACGAATTGTGGAGTCTTTAATAGGCACAACCGTCATCATTGGGCTGCG
The DNA here is from genome assembly GCA_030620095.1 of Kuschelorhynchus macadamiae. Classification (NCBI taxonomy): domain Eukaryota; kingdom Metazoa; phylum Arthropoda; class Insecta; order Coleoptera; family Curculionidae; genus Kuschelorhynchus; species Kuschelorhynchus macadamiae. Next base: position 1,197,931 of record JAUTXW010005196.1, on the reverse strand, counting down.
CAAAATCTTCACGAAATGGCAGAGAGACGTCTACAGACCAGATTTGGAAGTAACGATTGCTGTGGGATCCTTGGTAAGTTAATCTAACCAATATTTTTTAAATAGGCACCAAATGATGGTCAAATAATAATCTTTTTTTTTCGTTTAGTTCTTTAATGATACTAAAAGAGTATAATCTAATAAAAAAAAGTAAAACGTTCTACTCTAGTCAGTCATCTTACTTTTTCGATATGGTAGTATATTTTTATTCAATCATTTTGTATTGTAGTTTCGAAGAACCTATAAAAATAGAATTGGGTTCTATAAATTTACTAATACTTTATCTATATTTTCTGCAGATTTAGCTAATTCTCTAAAATTATATTGATTGTCTGAATTTAATGATTTCTTATTACCCGGGAAGACTAGTTCTTGCGTTATAAAAAAAATACCATATTAATCAAATCAATTTTCATTATGATTTATAGAAAGGCATTCAGCTGTATTTCCGAATAATTTAAATTTTAAACCGCAAGGGGTTTGCTCTTTTGATATTTTATGTTTGCAGGCACGGTGTTCTTCTTTAAGATTATTAATAAAATTTGATTTAGTATTTCCGAAATTAATATGCAATACCAACAAAATAATTTATTACGGCTATTACTTCCCGCTAACTAAATATGTTTTTCTTTTTCATAATAAAGCTGAATAGGTTTCAACTGTATACAAGCTCATTCATTACGGGATGTTTCGATAATTATTTTTCGAAAAAAAAAATATTTACTTTTTAATAAAGATAATTTTTCCTTTTGGGCAATTTATAAATTATTAATCATTTCAGGAAATCGACTTATTGGACCATTTTTGTTTGACTACAACCTAAACGGGAAGAGATACCTAGAGCTTTTGCGAAACCAGGTTGTACCAGCCTTACGAGCTGTTCTAACGGAAGATGAATTAAGAATAACTTGGTTTCAACAAGACGGATGTCCGGCTCGCAATACCAACAGTTTGACGAAAGAATAAATTCTTTAAATGGTCCAATATCTTGGTCTCCTAGATCCCCTGACCTGTCGCCCTTCGATTTCTACCTCTGGGGTCACACGAAGAATGAAATCTATGAATTTGATCCCCCCGTGACCATAGGAATCCTGAGACAAAGAGTTCTGGACACATTTAGAAATATTAACCGAAATACACTTACCAGGGTTGTGCGAAAAACAGACACCAATTGTCAAAAATGTCTCGATGCAATTTTGCAGATTTGTAAATTAATGTTACCCACTTACAAAGTAGTTAACGCTCATTTAGATTTTTTTAAGTCGTTATTTACGTTCAATACATTACTTACTCATTAATATATTCTTGTGACAAATAAATCATGGCCTTCTTTAAAAACATTGAAACCTAATTTACGAAGTCTGATATTTTGATGACACTAAAATCCTTAATGCACTTGTGAGATGTTACTATACTGGAAATTTTAGGCTCTTTCCAAAAATCGAAAAATCGGATATGAAAGTTGAGGCGGGTTGCGGGTTAACAAAAAACAATGAAGACGTGTCGTATACGCCATCTTATTTGTGTTAAAAATGTGTCCGAATAATGTCACATTTTGACAGCTGTCAAATTTACCGTTCTAAATATACTGGCGAAAAACGAAATCCGCCATTTTCGGTTTTTCGCCGATATTTCCCAAACTTATTGATGGATCGTAAATCTGAAGCCAGATATCGAATGCAATAAGTTTCCTCTAAAATTTCCCCCTTTAACCTTTGCTGTAAGCAAATCTGGGACACACTGTAGATCTTATAATAATATTTGTTTCCTACAAAATGTAAAGTTAGTACAGCCGACCACCGACTACATATTCGTACACCGGCACAGCAAAGAACAAAAATCTACTTTATTCCAAAGTCCTTCCTGATGAATTTCCTCCCCTTCTTAATTACAAACCCCTGGAAATGGAAAGCTGCCGGGCTCTCTAAAAGCTTTAAATACATACAATCTCTTTGCGGTTAAATCCGTATCTCTATACTAAGTTCTTTGCTTTAATCCTGCATGGTCATTTTCACAGAATTCATTTTTAAGGGATTTTTTTTGTTAATCTCGTAGCTATTCCTTGTGCGGCGTAGTTTTAATGGAATTTTTCTTCCGGTTGCTACTTTTTCGAAATGGGAATTTTAATTGAAAATTCCCATAATTTATGTGGTTTGAGAAACATGAAATTACGAGTCCACTATCGATATAAACAATGTCCACACAATCTATCTAAACTGTCCAATCTATTTATGCGATTCTTCAGTCAAAATTCGGTACTCAATATCTTTATTATTACTTAACAAAATTGGATGTCGTAAATAGTAAAATGATGCCCGAACTTGGAATTTGACCGTTTAAAATGTAAAATCCAAATTTGCCGAAGTGACTTTTCCACTTACAGTGACGGCAAACTAATTGGCAACGATACCTTACAAAAATCTGAACCGTTGCTAGTAAGAAATTGGTTTAAGATATTTCGAATATTATAATCAGTGTTGCTATTGTTCAGGTGTATCTCTATTATTATCGCATTAAATAACCTCATTAAGTTTAAAAAATAATGTATTCATTACAAAATAATTTTTAAGCGGCAAACTAATTGGAAACGTATTTCTGAATCAAAATCAACCACTTATAAATAAATAAAATAAAATAAAATACAATTGGCGGAGTTGAAGCCAAGCTTCCTATCTCAACCAGCAGATACATGTATACATGAATTATTATACAAGATATTATTTTATCTAAGTGACTAAAATGTAAAACATATAAAAAATATACAGGCCCTCAATAGGGTTTTCTAATTGAATATAATTAGCTCACAACCTGCAAAACAACCCCTTTCAGAGGGCAGACAAAGAGAAACAAAAGCAAAAATTATAATAAGAAATTCAAAAATAAGTTTAACAGAAATTATGAATTATTGTTCTAACTGCTTTTTTAAACCTGTAACCTGATGCATCTTTTAAATAAGCAGGTACTTTATTGTACATCTTTGATATTTGGTAAGAAAAGGACCGCTCATACATCGAAGTACGATGTATAGGTGCAGTCAAGGTGTTTTTATGCCTCAGGTCTAAGTTATGTGCATCGTACCTGAGTTTTACTTTGCTATATAATAACAAGTACATTTATTACAAATTATTTTATTATACAGGGTGTCCCGAATTGCAGTGTTGTAACAGCGCATTCTGCATTCAAAATAAGCCCTAATTTTCTATATAAACATATATCGGCAAATGCTTCGTCTTCGAAATGCAGGGTGCTAAAGTTTTAAGAATAAAATTGTTTTTTAGTCATAACTTTTTTATTACTTGAAATATTGTTATTAAATTTGGTAAATAGCCTTGGAGTAACAAAAGGCATTTTTTGATTTGACATATTTTTTAATTTTTCATCAGTGGCGTCCGTACGGGATTTTTTATTGAATATTCTTGAAGAAAAAATGGTACTCTACTGCTTTTTCTGAAAACAAAAAATCATTCCTAAAATCCCCACTCAGTTTGGAGCAAATTTGATCCCTTGTCTTTTTTTCGTGCGGTGTAATGATTTCGAGTAAAAAACTAAAAACCATTTTTATGTATGGCATAGTTAAAATTTCCATTATTGTTAATTTCAGTAGCAAAACCTTTAAGGTGGGATTGTAACAGCAAATTTTTAAAATTATTTGGTTTCCGATATTTATTTCATGCATTCCGGGTGAGTTCATAATTTCTGAACAACGTATGTAGGGTTTCTAAAATAAAAGCTTGTCTGACAACTAACGAGAGATGAGGTCATCGACCCGTTGTAATGGAGATTTGCATTATGTTTGGGTTATCAGGGTGACATCGCAGAAGTTAGCAGGCAACCTATTAAAATCTAATGTCCTTGGTACTTACCATCATTCCTTCATTGTCGACTCTTGGTATGCCATGATTGCATTTTTGTGATAATTGAACAATTGCTAGGTTCGTCTTTAAAGTATGACAGATAAGTTTATAATTCTAAAATCGTCGATTCATTTTGTAAAAGGGTAATTAGAGTTATTTCAATTTTGAAGATGATACTTTATTTTACAGAAACTACTCTTTATTAAGTAAGTTCGTAATTAATTTTACAAAAACTAAAATTCATAACTTTTATTAACTTAGATCGTGAAAAAAATTTATAGAGTACTTTAAATATCATTAAGGATTAATGTGGGCCTTAAAATTCACAATAATTGCTCAAAATGAGCTCCTCTAACTTCGACACATTTTCGGCATGTGCTCTTAACTGTGTCTGTGGCATGGCCTATAAAATTCGTATTAGCTCGCAAAGTTTCACAGGCTTGCTCTATCCTTAGAATCAGTTCTTCTCTTGTATGAACTGGTCTGGAATAAACTAAATTTTTTAAATAACCCCACACAAAGAAATCGACAGGTGTGAAGTCAGGGGAACGTGGTGGCCAGGCTGTAGCTCCTAATTGTCCAATCCACCGTTCTGGATAATTATTATTTAACCACTCGCGATTTACAAGTGCAAAATGCGCGGGAGCCCCGTCCATTTGAATGCAGAATTCGTTTCTAAGATTTAGAGGAATATTTTCTAGATATTGAAATAACTCATTTTGCAGAAAATCGTTAAATAACTGTCCATCTAGGCGTGGTGGTAGAATATGGGGCCCGCACAAAATTTCATTTATTACACCACACCAAACATTAACAGAAAATTCTTGCTGAAATGCTCTAGTTCGTACAACACGTGGATTGTCATAGCTCCAGATTCGTAAATTATGGAGATTTACTGAGCCGCTTCGGGTAAATGTGGCTTCATCAGTCCATAAAATTTTTTTTGAGAAGTTCTCGTCTTCCTCTATTTGGCGCAAAAACCAATTGCAAAAACTGACACGTTTTTCGGCATCACCAGGTTATAAGTTTTGAACTGGCTGCATCTGAAATGACTTCCTGTGATCTTTCCTTAAAACGCGATGGACCTTATTTTTAGAAACAAAAACTGCGTTGCCTTGTAAATTATGAGCTGCTCTTCGTAGGCTTAATGTCCTATCGTTGTCAAACTTATTTAAAATTACGTTTCGATATTGTTCATTTCTCCTACCTTCGTTTCTCGGATTCTTTTTGAGTCCAAAACATTAAATGCGTTTTAATGAAAACTTGTTTACAAGGTAATCTTCTATTTGGAAATCTTAGTTGGTATTCCCGTACTGCTGCATTTGCATTTCCATTACAGAAACCATAAACGAAATGAATATCAGCATACTCAAAGTTACTGAATAACACCATTTTGAAATCACTAGTTAGGCTGATAATTACCTTTTTGTATAAACTGTAATGTACCTGACATTTATTTACTCTAAAAACTTAAATGTCACACTTTAAAGACGAAACTAGCAATTGTTCAATTGTCACAAAAATGCAATCATGGCATACCAAGATGTTAAAGGTTTTGCCACTGAAATAATTAACAATAATGGAAATTTTAACTACGCCATACATAAAAATAGTTTTTAGTTTTTAACTCGAAATCCTTGCATCGCACGATAAAAAGGCAAGGGATCAAATTTGCTCCAAACGGAGTGGGGATGTAAGGAATGATTTTTGTTTTCAGAAAAAGCAGTAGCGTACCATTTTTTCTTCAAGAATATTCAATAAAAAATCCTGTACGGACGCCACTGATAAAGAATTAAAAAAATATTTCAAATAAAAAAATGCCTTTTGTTACTCAAATGCTGTTTACCAAATTTAATAACAATATCTCAAGTACTAAAAAAGTTATGACTAACTAACAATTTTTTTCTTAAAACTTTAACACCCTGTATTTCGAAAACGAAGCATTTGCCGACATATATTTATATAGAAAATTAGAGCTTATTTTGAATGCAGAATGCGCTGTTAAAGTTTGGACACTGCAATTCGGGACACCCTGTATAAAGCTAGACTATGCACCACTCGTCTTTCATTCATTCTCAACCAGTGGATTTCCCGCAATATTGCACTAACACCCCTTTCACGACCCCGAATACCACCAAATCAGACGTACACACGAATTCTGCATAAGCTGGATTCTTTTGACATCACAGTCCAAAAGGGGTCCATACAGCACATCGCAGTAGTTAAAGTGCGATAAGACGATGGAATCACAAAGTAACTTTTTAACACTATCAGTAAGGAGGGCGCATTGAATTTTTGACTCAATCGAGTACCTAGTATTTACTTGAATATCCATTGCCTTCAATTAATTTTAAACACCTCCTAGGCATGGACTGTATTAGACGTGTACAAGTCTCTAGTGGAATACTCGTCTAAGCTTCTCTCATACCCTCGAATACTTCGTCGAAATTTTGGAAAGTTCTTGAACCTTATTTCCATTTAACTATCATCTAAAGATTTTCTATGGGGTTAAGATCTGGACTACAAAATGGCTATTGTAAAACATCTTCATGATTATCCTGAAGCCAGACAGTCACCCTCCTAGCAAAGTGCTTTGGATCATTATCTTGTTGGAATTTCCAAAGTACTGATAAATTTTCTTCTGCATATGGTTGCATCAGGTTTTTCAGTATGTTAATGTATTCATACTGATCCATAGTACCAGTTATTCTATACAGAGGACCAACACCATTCCAAGAGAAGAACATGATACAACCACCACCAAATTTCACTGTTTTCATGGCGTAGCACTGGTCAAATTCTCTAGTCTAAACAAAACGTTTTCCATCAGAACAAAATTTATTTACCTTGGATTCATCTGACCATAGTATCTGCTTCCATTGTTGGACGTTCCAAGGAAGGTGATTTCTAGCAAATTCCAAACTGCTCCTGTGATTCACTTCAGAAAAGTGAGGCTGTTTCCTTGGTACTCTGCTAAAAAGTTGTGCCTCGTTCAAATGATTGAACACTAAATTCCCTTGGATTTTCAACACAAATCTGCCTTAGAAATGCGAACAAGTCGAAATCTATTTCCGTCGTTTTTCTAGGACGTTGCTTCCTAGGAACAGTTCTAGTGGTTCCATGAATCCTAACATGATGAACAGCGTTAAACACCGACTTTTTGGAACGATTAACCATTTCTGCAATATTTTGATACGAATAGCCTTTCCTATGAAGATTAATAATAACTTGTCGTTCATTTTGGTTTAAATTTTTTCGCAAACCCATATTTGTAGAAATTCGAATGAAGATTAACATTAAATTATTGACAGGGACGGAAGTGAACAACCGACAAAAGCTCTATGGTAAATTGTCAATTTTAAAATAAGCCTTCTTCTTAGAAAATGTTGATGTTCAATTTTAAAATGGGCCTACTTGTTAGAAAATGTTGATTCAGAAATACGTTTCCAATTAATTGTTGTAAGGTAAGGTATCCTCTTTATACCTTGACAAATTGGTCAGGGTTATGTATGTATGCAAAAAAATTGTCTTTGCTTGCAAAAAAAATGAGTTGTTCCGTTTTACTGTTTTTTAAAATAGCTAAGCGTTATGTATATCAAAATTATTTGTATGTTTGGGGATTCTTGTATTTCCAAGAGCAGAGTATAGAAAATATTTAATGTAGAAAGAGATAAAAGAAATTTGTTTGTTAAAATTTAAATAAATTGTTTCACCGTTCCTTTTTCTATTAACAGCTTTACAATAACTATTATTTTCGTTGTTTTTGGGCTACTTCATACCTCTAAGGCGACTAGTGTATAGTAGGAAAAATATTGCGGACAAAAAAATAGAGGAAAATAAGTATTTTTCCCTGTTTGTTACAAATTTTTATCGTGCATTAATTGAGCTTCTAACAATCTAATTTCCTGTCTTATTCGGTCTTTAAGGTCATCAATATTGTTGGGCCTGTTAACATACACTGTAGATTTTAAGTAACCCCACAGATAATAATCTAACGGAATCAAATCAGGGGGGCAGGCAGATCATTCTATCGGACCCCGTCTACCAACCCACCTAACAGAGAAAACAGTATCTAAATATTCACGAACCGAGGAGTATAATGGGCTGTTGATTCCATAAAGTATATCGTTGGGAATATCGGGATCTACTGGATTTGGATACAATACAGCAAGCGCAGGTATCAAATCGAATGTTAAAAATTCTAGATATCTTTCTCCAGTTAAAGTCTCTTCAAAGAAGAAGGTACCCAAAACTCTGTTTCCAATAAACCTAGCCCATACATTTACTTTTTGGAGGTATTGTGTGTGGCAATTCATTATCCAGTGAGGGTTTTCTGTAGCCCAATATTGGCAATTTTGTTTATTCACACTTCCGTTTAGGCAAAACGTTGGTTCATACGAAAACAAAATTCTTCGTGAAAATTGAGCGTCATTCACACATCCCTCCATTATTATGTCACAAAATTGCATTCTTCTATCCTAAATGGCATCCTAACTGAACTTTAGGATGCCGTTTATTTTTAGTTCTCTTCAACTGATAGTAACACATCTAACTGCAATTTTACTTACAATTGATTGAGATATAGGCGCTCTGTTTGGGTATTTATTGGTGAACAATTCACAAAATTCGTTTTGGTTACGCATTCAATTGCCATAGCCAATCATCATTAATATTTCTATGTGTTCTTTTTTACTTAATCGTACCATTTCACAGTTTAAAAAAATGACTTTTAATAGAATAGATGTTTACTTTTGACAGTGAACCAAGGTTAAAATTACGTAAAATATGTAACAGGTAACAATGCTATTAATGTTAACGCTTTCAGTAGATTTAAGTTTATTTAATTCTTAATATGAACTGCGTTCGGGTATGAAGGGTACATAGTACTAAATTTTGCAACTTTTAGATACCAAAATATTTAAGAAAGCGCAAACCTTGATCAAACTCTTGAAACCCGTGTGACAAGTAAAGCATAGCAGGGGAAATTGGTGCAACTGGAACTTTTTATTTCTTCATATTACTATTTCGTAATTAAACAAACATTAATTTACTTTGTATTAATTTTTCATAACACATTCTTAGGATTTTGTTTAGATAGCACCTATTTTCTGCGCTTTTTTAAATTTGTTTCTCTAAAAGTTGCTATATTTAGTACTAGGTACCCCTCATATCCGAACGCAGTTCATATTTAGAAATAAACAAACTCAAATCTACTGAAAGCGTTAACATAAATAACATTGTTACTTGTTACATATTTTACGTTCCTGAACGATTAGGTACTGTTTTCCCTGCAAGGTAGATTGGTAGATTGGGTCCGATAGAATGACCTGCCAGATCCCCTTATTTGACCTCGTTTAATTATTATCTGTGGGGTTACCTAAAATCTAGAGTGTATGTTAACAGACCCAATAATATTGATGAAGACCGCAGTGGCTGCTCGTGGTGTCTAAAACTGGTGAGGCGAGAAAAGGGTTGTTACTTATAATAGGTAGATGGCGCCGCAGACGAAACATTTTTGGGCTGCCACGCCCAAATTGACTCATTTTTATGATTTGTTTTTGTCTTTTACATACCAATACCAAGATATATGCCCAATTTTTCATTAAGTAATTTTTTAAATAAAAATTATTACATAGATATAAAAATAAAATAATAATCTTTAAGATATTCACTCAATTTTCATGTAGTTCATTTTATCCTCAGATATATGTACATATATACTCTTCTCAAAGATATATAATATACACATTTTTCATCATTGGATTTTTTTATAAAAAATATTTAAAATACTTAATCAAAACAGTCAGAATCGAGTTTAAAGTGTAATAAACCTGTAATAATCTAATATGGTGTAGACAGTAATTTTTTTTATAAAAAAACCAAAACTGTTTAGGCAAATAGGTATGTGGATGGTGCAGTTAAGTCACTTTTTGTAAATTAAATTAATGCGCCCGTCTTTTAAAGGAGCAAATTTCTCAATGATTTTGTCATAAAAGTCACCATTACATTCAGAAAGTTTAACTAATAACTCTTTTTCTATTGCCATGATTGACAGGGCTGAGAGCCTATCTTGAGATATACTATTTCGTAAGTAGGTCTTTATTCGCTTTAAGCACGAAAAATCTCTTTCGGCCTGTACACTTGTTAAGGGGATTATCAAAATTAATGTCGCAAGTCGATATACTTCACAAAATACTGAAATTAATTCTAAACTATTAATTTGTTTAAGGAGTTCTTGAATATAGACTTTATAAAATTGTTCATCTCTGTAAATTATGCTTAGCTCATTTTTGAGGCGGTCTTTGTCAAACATTTTTGGATACGTTTTTTCTAACGAATTTAATAGACTAATAGGGAATTCTGTGGCAAAGTCTTTGTATTTTGATGTATTAAGAAGTTTCACAAATTCCAATTTGTGTAAATCTTCAAACCTGATGTTAATTTGAAAAATTATACAGTCTAAAATTTCATAAAACAGATTTTTATATTTTTCCATTAAATCTGATTCGCTCATGCTACGGGTTTGTCTACTACATGGCAATCCGGTAAGTGATTTTGCTTTTTCAAAAATGGATTTAAGGAAATTTTCAGCGCGCAGCACATTTAATCGTTTGACGGCAATGTTCAATTGTGAAATGCAGAAATCAATTTCTAGGTTACTTAACTGAAAAACTTGAAACAGGATATCAGTAACAAAAAAAATTTCCTTAAATGTAAAAGTTAAAAAAGCAAATTCAAAATCGGAAAGGTCTTTTAGATACCCCTTGGCCATGTGTATAGTATCTGAGTCTAATTTTGGATTTTCAATCATTTCGTGAAAAACTAAGGTTAGTCCTTCCCAATTATTTGCAACAAAAATTAGAATTTTTGATCGAGAATACCACCTTGTATCACTTGCTTGCGAAACTCGTTTTTTTTATTATTTTGTCCAATATAGATGTGCGTTTGTACGATTTATGGAAAAAAGCAGGCAAACTTTTCAAAGTTGCGAAAAAGATTCTGCTTTCCTTAATGTAATTTGAACCCTGTTGTAAAATTAAATTGAGACGATGAGCAGCATAATGAGTGTACATTGCTTGTGGGGCATCTGATCTTATTCGTGTTTGTAGATCGCTCAATTCTCCGGCCATAACCGCAGCTCCATCATAACATTGTGCTACTAATTTCCGTTTAAAATTTAAAGGTTCCAAGATTCTTACAATTATGTTATAGAGTACATTAGCTCTAGAATCCTCACTTATATCGAAAAAGCCTAAAAAACGTTCTTTTATTTCGGCTAATTTATTTTCATACCTAACAGTTACACAACATTCGGCTTTTGCAACTATATCCGTCGTATCATCTACAATTAATGAGAAAAATGTAGCCTCCGATATTTCTTGTTTAATAAAGTCTCTCATATGTTCGTCAATACAAATTATTAATTCATTCGATTAGTGCATCTTTAATTGTAGTCATATTTTGAGACAAACGTAATTAACAAAACCTAAAATATTTTGAATATGGTCTTTAGCCCCTTCAAAGCCATTTTAACCGCTCTAGAAAAATTTTTAAAATCAACGTATCCATCAGAATATAAGTCCATACTGTTTTTCTTTTTCCTAGTATTAAGCAAGGTCAACAATATAAACGCTGCTTAAAAACACTTCCACAAATCCAAGTGCGTGTTTGATACCATGACGTTTGAAATGATCGTTTATATTGTCGACCGTCTTTTTTATCACTACTTAAGGTACTTATCTTCGGCATGGGTCTATATCGTGGACTGTATTCATAGTTAACACGTTTCGTTTATTTTAAATTTTAATCACTAATTCATATAAACTACTCTATCAGTCTATCTACTCAATAATTAAACTAAGGCAACGTCAAAAATACTTTAGATAGAGTAACACTCGACACAGACTAAACGCGCGACATTCACGAAATAATACTATAAAACAAACACCACCCACTTCCCGCTCAATCTCAAACCGTTACCGGTAACAGTCAAATACGAATACCCCACACGCCTACGCAAATATCAACAAAAACAAAAACGGCTTGCATTTGAAAGCCGGATGCGCGATTGTCATTTACCGATAAATAATAATTATTTCCATTTATATTCAATCTGTGCTAACATTAAATGGCAATTTAATTAAATGGCAACTCAATCATTAAGCAAAGTTTTCAATGCCTCAAATGCAATAAAAAGAGATGGAATGAATCTACATATGCAGCACGACCCTTTCCCTCTTTCTCAGACTTATTAAAAATCCAAATACCATTCAAGTGTCCGAGGCGCAATTCGCATCGCCGCGTATAGGTAAAGTCGAATAAAAAAGAAATGATATTGCAGTTATTGGACATAGTACTGTTGGTTAGTAAAGTAAAGTGTTTATTTAAGATTTACGCATATTTGATGAAATTTTCATAGTGTTTGAGACAATTTTCAGAGAATAATGTATCAACTTGGAAATAATTAATTTTGAAAATAAAATTGTATATTTATAGGAAAGCGAGTGAGGCGGCGCCTCAGTTGCCTCATCTGACGAGCCGCCGCTGGAAGACCGTATAAGACAAAATTGATAGAAGCAGTGCACAATGTTTTGGAAGAATTTAAAGATTGCCTAGGATATTGTCAGCATGTTGCGGGTGATCTTTATCAATAATTTTTAAATTAATATGACATAATTTTGTCATTTAGACATTTATTATTTAAAGTTACGCCTTTTTTAAGAAAATTGTTTTTTATGTAGATTATGATACACGAAATATCAAAATTTTCCGTAGAATCCGAAAGTGACAAAAAATGGGACATTCCATTTAAAAATATTAAGTTTACTGTCATAACTTGCTTTTGTCTCACTCTGTATACATGAAGTTCTAATAAAAAAACGGCAATTAAAATTAAAAATCAATGGATCCAAACGCTTTTTCGAGAAAGAATACCTGATTTATAATGAATTTGTTCCAACCTTTTCGTCCACACTGTATACATATTTGGAAATAACTTTATTCAAATCCTATAAAACGTATTTTTTTAAAGAATTATCAAACAACTATATGGATTTTTGTTAACTTAAGTAAACTTTAAAGTCAATCGGATAAGTATACCTTTTTAAGTATGCTGCGAACAGACAGGCAGTCAGACAGACCGACGGAATTGAGAAAATATGTTTTTCGACATCAGCACAAAAAATTAAAAAATAAAGATATGCAAATGCTAAAAATTTCTTTTAATAAATAATATGAATAATGAAATTTAAAAGCAGCGTAAGAAAATTTTTTTGAAGTTTTGATTAGTCAAGAGGGGGGGGGACGTGTCCCCAATACCTTGGTTACGCCACAGTAAACCGATGTAACACGAATAAGGCGATACAGGCGCTCCTGCTCTGAAAAAAACCTTAAATTTGCATAAGTCTTCTCATACGAAAGCGAAATAAACGTATAAAACATTGAAAAAGGGAGCGAAGAAATCTAAAAGGACCGACGAATCGTTTTTTCCACTCAACGCAAACGTCACGCCGGATCGGTCGATGTGGTCATCGAAATCAAATTTACGGCGGGCAAATTGAAATAGGGCGGCCTCCGCCGCCACTCCACTTTGGACCCGACGAAATATCTGTCGTATATTATTTTTGAATTTGTCACCGAGGCATATGCTTATGCGTCTGAGGGGATGACAAAAAAATGTGCTACATTCCCGACTTGAATAAGAATGAGCCATATTAGATTTTACCTGTCGATAAACAATATCAATCGATAGATATTAGTTGTCGGTATGTTAATAGTTATCGATATCTATCGATAGTTCAATAGTTATCGGTATATACATATAGGACCAAAAGTCCGCACCCACTTTTATTTTCCGAACTGTTTTCGAAACGAAATTTGGAGGGAATGTGCAAGGCGTAAAATACTAATTTTTTTAACAAAACCACAAATGTCAAAATTATAAAATAGTGACTCAGCGCCATTTTGAATACTTTTTTTATTAGTCTTACGACATTTCATTATCAGAGTTTTAAATTTTGATTCAGTGCAAAATGGCGGTAAAGTTATATTGGATTCGAATACTATCGGCCTATATACAGTGAGGACAAAAAGTCCACCCTAACCACTTTTATTTTTTGAGCAGCTCTGAATATGAAAACGAAAATTGGAGGATCGAGTAAGGCATAAAATACTATTTTTTGAATATGTCAATTTAAATTGTAATTAAAATATAACTAGCAATTTTTAAATGATTTAGAAAAAAACATAAAGCTAGGGATGTGAGTAGGGAATTTAAAAATTTTTCAAATAATGTATCGTAAAATTACTTATTCTATTTAAAAAGTCGGTAAATTTCCTTTACCCGGAACTTCCCACGTTATGATTTTTTTCCATTAGTTAGGAATAGTGAAGTGTGACCCAATTTAGTTCAGTACATACTCATTTAGTAACACATATACTATATTTTCATTTTTTTTTTATTGACACACCAACATTTTGTTAATTTGTACCTGTTTATCCTTATATCATATTTATTTATTTCTCGCAAATTTTGAGGTCAATTAAATAAAATTTATTTTACGTGTATTTTTTAACCCTCGGTCGATCGCGTATGTATCAAAACGATACAAGCGCGCCAATTTTGTCTGCCATTTTACAACGCGAGAGTGGGGAGAAGCCGCCTTGCTTATGAGTTCCTGTGTCGCCTCAGTCTACCTTTCGCTCGTGGTCGCTAAGGTCTGTTAATTTCGTGTGGGTAATTTTCGGCGTATTGTAACATATTGATACATTGCGACATAACGTGTAAGTGTTATTTTACATTAATTATTTCAAGTAGGTATTTTTATATTTTTGTTTTTAGTATGATGGATGAGAAGCGGAACTTCAATTTTAATAATCCGCATGATGTAGAATATCTCCGAAAGTATATGGTAGGAGAGGTTGAATTAGAAAGACGTCCTAGCCAAACGGAAGACTTTGGGGATGAACCGGACACCGATGCAGAGGATCAGTTAGCAGAAAGAAGGGTTGGTTCCTCTGATACTGAGGAGAGTGGGACCGATGAAGAAACTGACTCATACACAAATTTATTCTACCTTGGAAAAGACAATGCCACAAAATGGATGAAGTTACCACAATTGAAGAAGCGACGCCCTGAGCCACACAATATTGTAAGACGTCTCCCAGGAGTAATATATGATGCACGTTCAGTAAAGTTACCTATAGAATGTTGGAGTAATCTTTTTTCTGATACGATGCTGCTAAAAATAGTCGAGTTCACAAACCAGTTTATTCATCTTGAAGTAAGGGATCGGTTTGATAGACAGCGTGATGCAAATGACACAGACCTAACAGAAATCAAAGCCTTTATAGGTCTTTTGTATCTGGCAGGAACATTGCATGCCAACAGATGATGTTCAAATTCCTCATGAGATGCCTGCGCTTCGATGACCGCAACACAAGAACTGAACGGAAGGCTGTTGACAACATTGCACAGATTCGTGATCTATTCGAAAATTTCGTTTCTAACTGTAAGCAAAGCTATTCACTCGGACAGTGTGTCACAATTGACGAGAAATTAGAAGCTTTCAGGGGACGTTGCAGGTTCAAACAATATATCCCTTCAAAGCCTTCCAAATATGGCGTGAAAATGTATGCGTTGTGCGATGCAGTTACTTTTTACACCCACAATATGGAGATCTATTCTGGAAGGCAGCCCCAGGGACGTTATGAACTAAGTAATAAACCATCCGATGTCGTCAAAAGATTGTCAGAACCTATTTATGGAACAGGACGAAATATTACGGCGGATAACTGGTTTACAGACGTGAAGCTGGTTACTGAGCTAAAGAGTAACAAATTGTCGTATGTTGGCACAATAAAAAAAATAAGAAAGAACTGCCAGTAGATCTTTTAAATGTGAAAGCACGACCTCTACATTCGAATATGTTTGGTTTTGGAGAACACACAATTGTTTCTTATGTACCAAAGAAGAATAGAAATGTACTTGTTATATCTTCCCAGCATTACGATGATGCCATAGATCATGAGACAGGAGAAGCTGCTAAACCAGAAATGATCACATACTATAATAAGACCAAATCAGGGGCTCTGCGAGTCTTATAACGGTGCCAGGAACACACGCCGCTGGCCAATGGTAGTTTTTTTTGCCATGTTGAATGTTGCAGGTATAAATGCTCGAGTTATTTCAATAGGAAATGGACAAGAGTGTACGCGACGTCGTCTTTTTCTTCGAAAACTTGGTCATGAATTAGCCTTATCGCAACTGCAAAGAAGAAGTCTCAGGACACAAGGCTTGCCACGTTCTCTTTCTGAAGGTCTTAGAAGATTCAGCCCAACTGTAAAACCTGACGGAGAAGCTAGAGCAGAGGATATGAATGATATAGCACCTCAAGGGAAGCGTCGTCGCTGCACACTGTGTTATACATCACGGAAGACCAGATTAACTAAAACGAGTTGCAAAAATTGTAAGCAATACATTTGTGGCGAGCATAGAGTTCCAGTATGTACATTGTGTCACCCTCGGTTACATGAACAAGAAGACTCAAGTGAAGGCTAAGTGTATGGTGCCTGCAGTGAAGCAATCAGAATGTTTATTTTCTTTATTTGAATTTTTAGGAAAAGAGATTTTATTTTTTTGTGACATAAAAACACAACATTTTATTTTTGTTATCTAGCTAAAATAAAAAAAATTGTAGTATGTTTTTAGTTAGGTTTTATTTCTAGTTTGTAGGTATCTACCATTTTTGTAAATACATGAATATTATAAATTTCTACTAAAAGAATAAATTATACAAATATAAAAAACAAAACTAAAACCACAATAATTTGGTGTCATATTACTCATCTTTATATTTATGTATCAAAGAGATACATTGCGACCTGGTTAAAACTGGTGGTTTCGGAGATTTTAAAATAAATATTTTGGTGCCTTAAAATATTGACACTTAAGTTATAATTAAGTAGCATATAATCAACTGCATATGTATCAGGTATAATCTACAAATAAACTTGATACAAAATCTTCATTACTTTTATTGTAAATTTGAGTCAAAATTAGATTGTATCATTTTGATACACTGCGACATATTTTATACAAAATAAGGTTGCGACCGACACAGGGTTAAATAAGAAATATTTGGCCGCCCTTTTGTTCCGCCATCTTGAATTCGTACCACAACTTTACCAGTTTATTTTTATATCACACTTAATGCTAGCAACAAGCAAACAATTTGAAATTAATCTAATGAGTAGTTTTTCTTCAGGCCGATTTTTTAAATATTTTATTGGGCTGCCATTTTGTTTTGCTATTTTATATTCATACCTAAAATTTTACCAGTTCATTTTTATATAAGACTTGATTTTTGTGCAAAATTTGAGAAAATTTGGATAATTACTGTTTTAGTAATAATTTTTTATCGTTTCACTAGGCCGCCATCTTAATTGTTGACTAAAATTTGAAGCCGGTTTGATGAATAGTTTTTTAAGTATGCCGAGAACTGACACAGGGAGAGCTGGACCGACGGAATTGATAAAAATATTTTTTCAATGTTTATCTAAGGACGCTAAAACCTGAAAATACGGAAAATTTAAAATGGTGATTTTTAAGTTGTTTTTCAGGCTGCATTTTTAAATATTTTAATAAGCCGCCATTTTCGTTTCATTTTCAAAATTTTACCAGTTGACTCCTATATAATACTTGATTTTTGTGCAGAATTTGAAATGAATTGGATAGGTAGTTTTTTGATTATATATTTTTTAACACTTCACTAGGACACCATTTTGTTTCGCCATATAAAATTTTTGCCAGGTCATCCCCATATAACCCTTAATTTTTGACTAAAATCAGTCAATCTAATGTGTAGTTTTTAAGCTATGCCGCGAACTGACAGACGGACAGACAAACCAACAGCTTGACCGTCGGAATTGCTAAAACATATTTATATATAAGGGCTCTAAAACCTGAAAATATGTAAAACCTGAGAGGGTGATTTTTCCACGATTACAAATATTTTATTTGGCCGTCGTTTTGTTGCGCCATCTTGAATTAGTACCACAGTTTTATTAGTTTATCTCTATACCACAAGTAGTTATGGCACACAATTTGAAATAGGTTTATTGCGTAGTTTTTTCAAGCAGAATTTTTAAATATTTTATTAATTCGCCATTTTGTTCCGCCATCTTGGATTCCTACTAAAATGTTACCAGTTAATTCCTACGTAATACTTGATTTTAGTAGTAGTTCTGAAGTAATAATTTTTTTAACATTTCACAAGGCGGCCATTTTGTTTTGCCATATTGGATTTTTACCAAAATGTTACCAGGTCATCCCCATATGGCCTTTAATTCCTAACCAAAATTTGAAGTTAATCGGGTAAGCACTTCTTTAGCTATACCGCGAACAGACAGACCGACGGAATTGAGAAAACATGTTTTTCGACATCTAGGGAAAATTTCTCTGCCCTTTTACGAGGGAAGAAAAAATAGACTGGTCAATTTGTTTTCTTGTAGGAGGAAAAATGAAAACTATGTAACTCTGCACATCCATCAAAAATGTATGTGACCCCGAAACAAGTGCGGGAGTACGGAATTTTGCTTTATTAGATGTTTTCAGTACACTTTTTACATACTTTTACGTAACCTCGGTCGTACAACTTTAAGGCTGTCTCCATACATGTGCGACCTCAACTCTATTGAACTTGCATGGGCAGGAGTAAAAAAATATATTCGAGAGTGCAACACTGGTGAACTTTCAATTAAAGATTTAAATAAAATAACATTAGAAGCATTTGACTCAATATCGGCTAAAAATTGGAAATCGTATGTTAAACATGTTGGTTCTATTGAAGATAAATACTGGGAAGTAGATGGCAAAATTGAAACGGTTTTTCAGAGGAAGACTCAGGAACCATTAGAATCACAGCCATCAGCCTCAAAAATGGCTTAGCTTTTTTTTCATATATTTTGTAAATTTTTTCATAAAGTAACAGTCAATAAACTGCTTCAAAATAATTAATTTTCTGTTACAGGGTTAAAAAAAAACATTTTTTTAAATCCTAATTCTGATGCTATTATAGATAAATAATTGTGTGAAATTTGATACACGTCTTTTATGCATAAAAGGGCATTTTTTATTGACAATCAATTTTTGAAATTTCTACCAGTGGCGTGCGTATGTAATTAACCTAGGTAAATCCCCATGCTCCTCAATGCATAGAAGTGCATACGTATCAAATTTCATGCAGTTATCTACAATAGCATCAGAATTGGGATGAAAAAACAATTTTTCTTTTTAAACTTTACCATCTTGAATCTGAAAAGTTAAGACTTTTAGGACATAAAAACACCCCCTTTAACATCAGCACGCAATTAAGAAACGCCCCGTATAGTACTTCACAGTGACAGCCCCTGTATAAAGTAATATGACAAACGGAGACCGACGCCACACTGATTTCATTTTGCAAAAACACGGAAAAAATTATTTTATGTACTATTATTAAAAATCTGTTATAAAAAAAATTAAAAATGTTTATTTATGACTTAATAATATTCGTATATTCTAATTATATGGTCATTACATGTACAGGGTGTCCAAAATAAGAAGGACCATTCCCTTATCTAGAAAACCATAAGAGATGGAGAAGAAAGTTAAATACGAAAGTTGCTTGAAATTAATTAAACTTTTAAAATATTATATTTGTATATGTACCGGGTGTGTCACAAAAGTGCTCCAACTGTCAACTTTGTTATTTTAAATATAATACCCTATTTTTTTATAATTTTCGGATTCTACGTAAAATTCTAAGCATATTTGATGTAGCATACCCTTTACCGAACTTCAACTGTTTTTCGACTACAAACAATTGAAAATCATCAGTTTTAGCACTTTGACTTATTTTGGTGGCAAAACGGTTGAAGGTAGAGGAAAATAAATATCACATTCTCCTATGGTTTACTAGATTAGAGGGTGGTCCTTCTTATCTCGGACACCCTGTAAAATTATTACATTCTGGTCACTACAAAAAATATATTTTTTTTCTTTAAAAATATTTAATCTTTTATGTATTATATCAAATCCTGTTCTATTCCATTGGAAAAGCAACTTATTACAGTAGAATTAAATAATTAAATATTTACATTTTAATATTCTGCTAAAATAACGCTAGATATAGGCTCTTATAAATTACCCACATAAGAAAAACAGTTATATTTATTGTGTAAGAGAGCTGTACTTATTATACTAGAAAAACATAATTAAATATTGAAATTTTGTTATAGTTACTATGTTACCTATAGGCTCTTACCCACATAAGAAGAACCAATACTAAAACCTAACTAATTATATTAGAATAACAAAACTAAATATAGTCAAAATCACAAAAGATGACGATTTCGTCACAATGACACCAGTGGTAAATTCCATAAGAAAGCGCTTGGTGTCACCGTAATCGTGATCTCTTGTGATTTTGCATATATTTACATTTTAAAAGTTGTCAAAATTATCCTATAAAATTAGAATTCCTTAACTAATAGGTTTTGAATTACCCACACAAGAAACCAAATACTAGACTAGCTACTTGAGAATTTTTGTACCTTTAAATGTATGACGATCGCATTTGAGAAACCAACAAATATAATAGGTACGTGCCCTAACAACGATATATTTGACTGATTCGAAATTTATGTGTAAATAATGTTCACCATTGCTATGATTTAAAAAATCAAAGAATCGTTGATCATTTATAAAAATATAAAAACCATGTACAGGGTCATCCAACGAGGACTAGACAGGCCAACTTTTTGACTTTACCTGTACATTTTTAAAAAATCCAAAATAGCCATTTTATGTATTTGGCTTCGTAGAACCAGAAAATGACACAATTTTTTTTTTAAAAACATAAACAAAGACTTACGGCATAGATGAAGTCTTTTTAAATAGAACACCCTGTATATTACTAGATATTTTAAAAAAACTTTTTATCCTGAATATAAATATATGGTTTGTATATCTATCTTGAAAAATAGACGAATAAATGAGCAAAAACCATTCCACAAGAAATGTGTAAGAGAGAGAATTGATTTTACGTGCGGATACCTTTGATACGGGAATTAATAAAATATTCTCTTTCTAACACACTGCTTCCTATGGAAAGGTTTTTGCTCATTTATTCGGCTGTTTTTCAAGATAGATGTGCAAACCTTAGTATATCACGATGAAAAGATCTTATCAAATATATAATAATATACAGGGTGTTCCATTACAAAAAAACTTAATCCAAAAACAAAAGACTTACGTCTTTTGTTTTTGGTTCAAAAAAATTTACGGGGCCATTTTTGGATTCTACGGAGGAAAATACATAAGATGGCTATTTTCGATTTTTTTATGCGTACAGGTAAAGTTAAAAAATCGGTCTGTCTAGTCCTCGTTGGATAACCCTGTACCTATGTTATGTTGACATTACTAACTTTAATCATCGATGGAAATTTTCATTTCTGTCTCGATTTAAAGTTTATCTCGACACTAACGCGTCTCGAAAAACTTTATCTCTTGGCAGAAATGACACATTTCCCATGCCGAAGTCGAATATACTATTACTTGTATTCCAAAATGGTCAATGTAGTTGTTAGGGCTCGTAGAAATATAAGATTTAGAAAGAATGGTTTTATAAATAAAAAAATAAATAAATACGATTTTATTAAAAATTTATTCTGAATCTGAACTGTCAGATATATCTTCCTTATTAATTTTAGGTGAAGTAAATAATTCCACAGCTTCAGCAGAAAAAATTTTGTTACCTTTGCAGGGCAATTTTCGCAAACTAGAAATATAAGGATCTGAAGAAGCAAGGAGACGATTAAAGATGTCATTTAAACTATCTTTCCTTGAAGTTTTTCTTGAAAATTGTTGTCGGAACTTCTTTATATCCTTGTTTCTTGCCTCCTGTGCTTCTTCAGATAGTTGACCTATAGGAACTAGGAAATGCTGGATTATTTTTGACCCATGAATTAGTACCTTATGCAAGGTGGTAGGCATTGGGTACCATGGATACAAGCGTACAAATAGGTGGGCAGTTTCAAGACAATAGCTGTTAAATTTTTCAGCATGTACGTCATAACCTGATGATAAGACTTGTAATATAACATGAAATTTTTTTAATAAACCTAAGTCAACTTTAGTAATTTTCGAAACAATTTCCGAGTTTTCAAAAAGCCTTCGCGCAGTGTTGCCATCATTTGAACTGCCAAAGCCTGGCTTAGGCTTATCAACAATGAGACCTAAATTTAAATGCAACGATTCCTGGATTCCTTTTTTTGCATCAGCCACTAGTTGCTTGTCTTCTGGACTTCTTGCCTGCCACTTTTGAATACTAATTTTGTAAGCTACATGCAATAGGCACTCAAAGAACCTAATCCAGGCATGTAAAGTAGATAGCCCATATGCTAAATGACTGACAACAAGAGGTCTAGTAATAACTTGACTTATATTATTAAAATCTCTTAATATCCGCAAAGATAACATGTTTGAGAAGATTTATTTGCTGTTAAAGAATTTGCTACTTTTAGATCGATCATGGTAAAATGCATTTCAAAATTTACTATATAAGTTTTATTGTTTAAATGATAGTGAAATGGAGAAAGAGTTTGAATTTGTAAATCAATGTAATTTTTTTCTTGTATCGTTAATTCAGTGGTTTCTTTTTTAAATACCAATTTTATTGGGCGACAAAATCGAGGTGATGATGTTCTTAAATTTTGCCAAATTATAATTTCTTTTTGGTTATATTTTGTGAAAAGCCTTATAGGAGCTAAAGAAATTAGAAACACACTAGCATCTGAAAAGTTTGCAGATTCAAATTTTTGCTTGTATTCCGATTGTCCGGATGAACCATCACACCCCCACTTACACACTAAATATAACTGTATTTCGACGCTCTTAATATCTAACGAACGAAGAACTTCTTGTTGGAGAGTTAATAACCGTTTACTGGTGTGATCTAATAATGCCTGCAATGACACTTCTGCCTCGATATCCGATTTCACAACAACTTCTGCTGGGTAGCATTCTTGTTTGGCTTGAAGAACCCTTTTATAAGAGGGATATATATCACAATTTTTTTCTTTTGCTTGTTCTCTAATTAAATGATATTGCTTTTTGCTTAATTTAGCTTCTATTATAAGCGAAACAGCTTCATCGCTATTTAATTTCAACGCTGATTTTTTTGAGTTCTCTAGTGCTTTTCTATATTCTTTTGCTTTTGTGTCAATATTTGTGATCTCTTTAATTATTTTTGAAGCGTCTACATTTCCCTCTTCTCTAAATTTCATTTGAGTGGCGTATGCCAGTTCCTCTACGGTTTTACTACACCGCAAATCGGAAGTTTTTAGTCTCTTTGACCTCTCACCACTGCTATTAAAGTTAGATTTCGGTCGTCCAACACACTGTTTTTTTGCCTGTTTTTTTGTAAATGTTAAGGTTTGATTGAGCCAATTGGAATATTTTTTGAGAAATACCGTTTTATTTCGACTAACTTGAAGCCATTTACATTTTAAACTGGAGGCGAACCGAGACAAGTTTTTCATTTCACTTACAGGAAATATGTCAGATCATTTTTCTATTAAAATGTGTGACTGTAACTTTTTTAGTTTTGCGTCCAAATTTTTTTCTGGAAAGCTTTGGAATATTTGAAATAACTCACCGTACGAAAAACGAATGCGGTTTTCTTGCAAATCTAGAAATAAAATCCCTGTCTTTAAAACATATGCCTTACTATGAAGTATAAAGCAAAAGCCTAACAATTAGAAAACAACACACAAAGAAACCAGTGTGGCGACGGCCACTTTTGGCATACCCGAGTAGCCCAAAGTCGAACTGCGTAAGTTAAAATTTTGATAAATCTCGTTCACTGGATCTGATGCTGGCTGCCCTTGTAAAATCTGGATTTATAAATCGCGTATGACTATACTAGGTGGTCCAATAATAGTGGACGTAGGTGGTAGCCCGAGAACCGTTAATGACAGAACTCAAGAAAAAATATATTTATAGGTAAATCGATCAAGAAAAATCAAAATTAAATCATTTTAAAATTCGAAGTGCGGTACACGAAAGAAAACAGACAAATACGGACAAAGGTTCATTAAGCATAGTTAGATTTTTTAATTATCTGATGTGCGTATAGTCAAAAAGGAGTGCCATATTATTTAAAGAACGACGGAACACCACTGGTTTAAAGATATTTCTTGGCCGACCTTCCTAAACCGATTGACTCCGCCCGGTTTTCTTTCGTGTCCCGCACTTATAAAGCATTATTAGTAGAACCATTTCCATTTTACTGACTTCTGCAATTTTAAGGTTTCTAATTTTCAAACAAGACTAAATATGTTTAGAATCTTGGGATATTTTTAAAAATTTTGTATTTGAAGTTTATTTTTTCCTGACCTTTATAACAAATTGTAGAAGTTCAAATTAAAATAAAGAAAAAACACTGTTCTACCCTGATATACCTGAAAACAGTTCATGACTAATAAATTTCAAAATAATAAATTTAATTTATGCTAAAATAATTTGTCATTGTTCATAAAAAGCTCTTTGTAATTTTGCCAAAAGGAGTAGTCCAGTTAGGTGTACCTTACTAAATACCTATATAAAACATCAATTCGTTTTCTTTGCGTAGGTTAATATAAATAAATCTATATATTACCATTTTTTAGAATAAAACAAATTTGAAATAAGAAATCCTTAGCAAAATTTAGTATTAGACATAGTTTTTTGCCACTAAGAATAATAATTTGATTGATTTCTTGATGTTACAAGAGAAAAAAAAACAACCAATAACGGTGTGAATTTTTATTAACTAAAGAAAAAGATTAAATTAAAATTTGTTACTCGAACCCACCCTAACCAACTAAAATATGTCCTAAACATACATTCCTCTTCCTTAATATCTCACATAGTTCAAGGAAAGATCGATTTTCTCACTTAAAATATAAATATTGTTTAAAAAAATATATTTTTCCATTTGCCCAAATCTACTGATTACTTAGTTTTCCAACATGATAGGTATTAAAATTTTCTCTACGTTATTTAAAAGAAAAACCATAGAATCTGATAAAAAATAAACGAAAGACCATGCAAGAGATTATAATTGTTTATTTATCTGAGGTCATTGACAACATCCGGTCGGAATTCCATTTTCTTTGACGTCATTGCGGTCTCCCTTCCATTAAAAAATATTGAAAAATTCGGGCCGATCTCTTGCGGTAGGGGTTCAAACCTTGCATGTTACCAACTGCAATTGCCAACCTAACCTATTCTCCGAAAAATATTCCAGGATTTTAGTAATTATTTCACAGGCCAACACACATTTTGGTGCCTGCGATTTTTTAACTGTTCCTGGGTAATTTTTGGATGCAAAATGTAAAAAGTTTTCAGATTTTGTCTATCAGATCTAAAAAAAAAAAATTGTGTATATATTTTACGTTATAACTGTTATAATATATAATATTATTATTTCCAGTTAAAAAAACAAAGACACATGGATTTAAGTATTTATTGCAAAAACTTAATTTACATAATTACATTACTCACTAATCACATAAAAATTTTCTTTTATACACCTTTCTAGAATAGAGTTTACTAGGGCAGTCTCGCTGAAGGCTCCAGCAGTAGTTCGTCATCATCCCATCGTCCTTGATAACGATCTTCCATAGTTTTAATATCCTGATGGAATCTTTCCCCCTGTTCTTCACTACAATCACCTAAGTTTTCTGGAAAACGATCTAGGTGGCTGTGGAGGTAGTGAACTTTTATACTCATGTTACACCCGAGAATATTAAAATTTGAAAGCATAGTTTCCACTAATTTTATATAATTCTCTGCTTTATGATTGCCAAGAAAATGTTGTACTACTTGAACAAATGAACACCAAGCGTTAGATTCAGTCTCGTTCATTGATGTGGTGAATTGTGGATATTTAACAAATTGCCTTATTTGAGGACCATCAAATATACCAGCTTTTAGTTTTTCCGTGCTAATGCCAGGAAATTTACGTGACAAATACCCAAAACAATTTCCATCTCGATTTAAAACCTTCACAAATTGCTTTATTAGGCCTAGCTTGATATGCAAGGGCGGAAGTAAGATTTTTTCTCTTGAAACCAAAGGTTCGTTGATCACGTTTTGTTTTCCTTGAATCATGACATCTCTTGAAGGCCAATTTTTGTTAACCCAGTGCTCATTTTTAGCTCTGCTGTCCCAAAGCACAAAAAACAAGGATATTTTGTATAACCACTCTGCTGTCCAAGGAGGAAGTTAACCATTTTTAAGTCAACACAAATTGCCCACTGATGTTCTTCGTATTTAATTTTTCTCAAAACAAATGTAATTGTTTCATATTCTTCCTTCATGGTAGTAGAATGACCAATAGGAATTGAGCCATATTTGTTACCGTTATGTAAAAGAACACATTTTAAACTACGTTTTGAACTGTCAATAAAAAGGCGCCAATCATCTGGAGTGTATTCAGGCAAACCCATTTTTTCTAAGAGCCCTTTTATATTGTTACAGAATACCAAGTCATTTTCCTGAGCGAAAAAAAACAGCAGATCCTTATCTCTTTTACGATAAAATATAATATTGGTACCTGGACAAAGTAGATGTTTTCTTTTAATCTGGATGCAAGTAATTCAGCGGATTCCTTTGAGAGATTCAGGCCTCTTATAAGATCGTTTAGTTCTTCTGGATTGAAACACTGCGGAGTTGCTATATCTGCTTCAAATTCGCTGTCGTTTTCTGATTAAATTCTTTGAACTTCGTCAGACGTTGATGTTTCTGTGTCATCTTCTGTCAGTTCGGGTAGACTGCTGAATGATGGAACGGGTATTTCTTCCGAATGCGCTATTGTGTGCATTTGTGTCTATTGTTTCTATTTATGCCTTTAATATTAACGAGACAAAAATAGCAGTCGTCATGATGGTTTCGAGGTTCTCTCCAAACCACTGGTACACCAAACACCAGTTGCCCACTGTCGCAAATGTTCAACACATGTTTTACTATGAAATGTGGAGCCCAAGATTTATCTTGATCTCCTAAATGAACGCCAAAATAGGCAAGATAAGCTCTTTTCACAAAGTCAGAAATCGTTTTTCTGCTCTCTTTCAAAGTGTATTCATCACACACATAAAATATCAATTAACCTGTAACCTGTATCTCAAAAACTAGAGCTGATAGAAAAAATCTGGTGGCATTTTTGGAATCAGCACATTAAAAACATCTAAAATTAGATGTTAGATTTCCGGCACCAAATTGTTGTTTTCATTTTGTTACCCTGTGTTTTTGGTGATAGTTTGGCAAAAATTACTATGTTTTTCGGATCAATTTTTTTTCAGAAATGTACCTAAATGCTCTCCAATTTAAGTATTTTGGAATTTCACGAAATTACTTTTGAGCATAGAAAATCTCAATGTTAGTATCTCTATTGTTTTCTAAAAATTACTAGACATATAAACTGACTTTTTTTAACTTTTAAAGGCCAAAATGAAAAATTCTACATACTCAATTCAATTTAGAAGTGTTTTAGAAGATATGCGTAAAACTCTGATCGTCAAATTCCTTTTTATAACTTCACAGACTATCACAGAAAACTACCTATTTTTGGTCATTTTATATTTGAATATTATTAAAAACATTATGCTATTTGTAGCGAATATAGCACATATAAGCCTTCCTAGGCTCAGGTGCATTCTTATATATAATATGAAAAATGCTATTGTATATACCTTTCATGAATAAAATATATATTACTATTATCATCAATAAAATATATTATATAATTATTATACAATAAAGCGATTTTTTTGACTTTGACTTTGGTGTTTTTATCGGTATTACAATAAATCCCTTTTACGAGGGAAGCAATAAAACCCTCTTTTTATTTGATCTCTTTTCCAAGAAAAATGTTTTAAAAATGTTATCGTGGCGTTCAATATAATTTAAAAATTAATTAACATGAAAACAAAACAATTACCTATATTGACATCGCTGACGAAATTATCCACCAACGAAACACAATAATGTGATTATTATATTTGGCCAGAAATCAAAATAAATCGTGCCGGCCCAAACGTATATCAAACAAACCGAGTTAAGTATCGAATTCCATATGATTGGCTTTAATTAGTCAAACATTGAATATTCCATACGCGGCCATTGTGTACAAATCAAAGTTGATTAAAAGTCCATTTTGTCTGTTCCCGTCGCAAAATCGGGAATAACAAAATAACCAATATAACAACCCCGCATCATCATATCGGCGTTCGTATGTATGATGAGCAGAGGCAATTAAAGTAAAAGGTCCGCGATTTGTATAATGTGATAACGCACCAACATAGAGAGTATCATTTATTCCATGCATACAAATCTGTCCGCGCAAACACACAATAATAATTGGTGGGAAAGCGGAATGGATACCAATATGCCGTTTTCAGGACCGTAGTTGTCTTGAAGATACTTCATTAACCAAAGATCTATTAACCCATTTAACCCTGAAACTATTTTTTTAATTCAAAACAAACTAAAATAGTAATTTATGACTTTAATTAAGTCCCGGGAAGCTAGAAAAAAACTGAAAAAAAAATAACTAGTTTTTGAGAAATTAGTGGTTCTTTTAAAAGAACTGTAGGACTAAATACGGTTAATATAATTTAATCATTTTTTTTTAATTTAAAACATAAACACTTATAAGGTATGGTATTCAGAAAAGCAGTCTTTTGGATGTAATGCAACATCACACTTCTGGCAACAGAAATTCGCCTTCTTGTCTGCTTCGCTTGATACACTACAAGATGATCTTATCTCATATCGTGAATGTTCTTTATAAATGTTGGGCTTTCTTGAAGCCTTTTTTTGATTTTGGACTTTGTGCCAGTTGATCCAATTTGTCTCCATTAGATCTATGCAAGTACAATGCGTTCTGAACAGCCATATCAATGCAATGGCTTACCAGTGGGAAATACCTTTTTTTTCCTCGAATTGAAATGCGATATTGCCCAATATTTTGTTCACTTCCATCGACGCCACCCATATTTTCATCCTTTTATAAGTTTAGGTTGGTCTACTTGAATATGCTTTTTGCGAAATTCTTTACTTTGCCAAGTGGTAGAACTGAACAGGCGTTTGAAGCAATTGCTAAAACACTATTGTCGTTCCACCGGCAAATGACAATTTCATTATCAACTAACTACCCTCTATCTTTCTTTTTAAATTATTCTACGTTTGTTAGTGGGCACTGCGTAATTCTATTCTCCCTTACTGTACCTGTAGCTTTTATTTCTTGAAAAGTAAGTTCCTTCAGTAGCGACAACGAGGTAAAGAAATTAAAAAAAAAATGAAAATTTTTGAATCCAGTTGATGCCAAGACATCTGTATATTACAAAACAACGGAAGAACCGAGGCCAAGGTCTTTATATTTTTCTGGCAAATTTGTGAAAGAACCCTGATACAACTATAGCGTTCAAAATAGGGCACCATTGCTTTATCGACAGGATGATACTCTTCAACAGGTGCAAATTCTGAAAATCTTTATTAAGTAGCTGAAACAATGGACTCACTTTGGCAAACCGATCGTTTTTATCCAACTGGTTGTTGTCAACACAATGGAAATTACTCATTATATGTTGAAAGCGATTCCTTGACATTGACGATGAAATTAGTGCATTGTTAATGCCACTTGAATTTTGCCAGTACATTTTCTTTCTTGAAACATTGCAGTAACCACTTAAGATCAAAACACCGATAAAACAATACATATCATCAGATGTAATATCACCCGAACGGTTTTTCTGAAGTGAGTACAAATTACTGAAATGAACAAGATCACTGATAACTTCCTTGTCAAAAAATAGTTTGAAAGTTGTCGCTAGTGAAAGATTGTTTTTCAAAAGCTTGAAGATCGACTCCAAGGCAATACTGAAAAATTTTAAATCTTTTAAGTTTTTTCTGCACCAAAGGCGATAACGGCGTTTCATCCTCTCTATTCCGATTTTCTTCCACAACATCTTCAACATCACCGCGTGACTCAGTTCCTGGCAGATTGTTTATATCAACATCATTCTCATCTTCCGAATTTTCATTAGTGTGTTAAGCATTGACATTTTCGGGAGGAAAAAATCATAATTTGGTTGAGAATATCTGCTTCATTTTCCAAGTTCTCCGCTTCCACAGGGAGCACATTTACCGTAAGAGGTTTTTTCCAATATCTGAAAATAAGCAATGGTGGAAATGCCAGTAAAGACTCCCGTACATAATTTTTACATTTGCACATTCTTGAACGAAGTAATTAACAACCCTAATATATGTCCTGATGATGGCACAAATTGATTCCGAAACGGTGGTTACATACAAATTAGTGCTCAAAAAACCTACCAACAAAGCCTTATATATCTTTTGTATTTTTGTAGTATTTGTAATACAATATACATATTATGGTAAAAATAATTTACTAATAATCTCTTTTTGAAAATGTATTTGTCTATTTATTTGCTGGTAACAGAGAATTAAAAAAAATAAGCTTATGGTATCTCATAAACCTAGCGTCCTTTTAGAATTTCAGAATTGCTTGGTAACTCATAACCTAAAACCGGACAATAATTAGCGCTGCATTTTGCATAAGAGAGTTACTCTTAACGTGCATTCCTAAAAAAAAAACAGTTAAAATATTACACTGTCACATAAAACTTACCTCCAGTGATGGTAATCACTCGTTTTTGCACGAAACAAAATATTGCTCACAAAAAGAACCTCCAGGCGCTAAAACAACTTCTAAACTGAAGTGTGACGTATCTTGAAATCAATGGTAGAGATCTACAATTTTAAAACACATAGTGTCATCTACCATGGAATAGCTAAAACTTCTGTAAAGGCCCATAAATTTAGAGGCACTTACCCGTCTTTTAAAAGGACTGTAGGTGTAAATAGGTTAAGGAACTGACCTTGGAGTATGAAAGAAAAGAGTAGTTAGAGCAGAGTTAGAGGCACCCATCTAGTTTGTATCCACCTTGGTAATATGATTTATAAAATAAAAAGAAAGGATAAGCAAAAAAACAAATTGAAGAAAACCGAAAATCCGCTATTTCGTGAGCAGTTTATCAAAATTAGATCTGAGATTAAACATAAACTAAAAGTTTTACATACTAATTATGTTCGCAACATAGAAGAAAAAATATCAGAGGATTTCAATGGATTCTGGTGTTATTTACATGTAAAAATAAAAACATTAGTAATTCCACAAACTTTATATAATATTGCCGACAGTTTTGCGGACTTTTTCTCTCGGGCCTTTCAGGATGGCAGCGCGTCTTTGGTCAATATCCAACCTGTATTTTAACCTCTATGACGGACCAAGACAATAAAATATTGTGCACAGGCGCAATATTTTATGGAACAGATCAACAAGATAAAATACAGAACCACCAAATAACTTTCTATATTAACAAACGAGTAGATAAATAGAATATGTCAAAAAATAACAATGGTTGATATGTAACAAAATTTTCCATGGCTTGCTTAACAAAACTGAGCAATGTCGTTGATTAAAGCTACTTTACCATGCACACCTACTAAAAGTATTGGGTTGTATACTTGGTGGCACATGAGGGCAGGAAAACTATTAAATAAAATATTTATTAGACCATACTCAGCTAGCACTAAAGTAGCTACAACTGTTTCAATTACTACTCTTTAAGAGTTTTTACTTATTTATTACTTATAATCCTACTGTATATCAACAACCACTTTGGGTTACACGTTTTCAAGTATTACATATGGATTTGTTACTGCGAATAATACTTTATAGTAATTTTCCATGTAAAGTAATTATATGATAACCAATGCCATGCAACTACTTAAGGAGTTGACTCCAAGGTCGTCATTTCTTTTCCGTTACATAATAATAATTATTCATAGTTACTGTTTCTAATCTGTTTACTAAATTACAACTTTTAAGTATCAGTACCTTCTCGAACTTCGCAGAGACTACTCCATTACGTTCAAATGTACTCCTATAACGTATTACTACAAAGTAAAACGAGTCGTTGCAGAGTAGAAAAAGTTATCGTCTACTGCTACTTTAAACTGGCTATTACCAATCGTTATTCTTCTGTTGCAACTTAGAGGAAAGAATTACAGTGAATATTCCACTCATGTACAAATTTTCCCGTAAGACTGGTGGTGTTTTCGAAAAATTATAACGGACGTGGTATCGTCGTCTAGGAAACATGGTGTTTCCACTTACCTGGTTAGATGTGGTTACATACCTAACCAAAAAATGAAATCTTGACAATATGAAACCTGCTTTTGAGAGACGCTAGAGTCCCTAGAAACTGATTTTTTTTTAAGTATCTTTCAAACATTTTTGAAAAGTTGTCAATATCGCTTTGGGCTAGTTCAAGAAGAGGAAATTGATGAAAATATAATTGGAAGCGAACCAAGAAACACCGTTAAATCCAAGAATGTGTCATTCTGCGAAGAAAGAAACTATACGTTTGACCAAGATACTCCAGTATCCCAACTAGCAATGATTTTGAAAACATGTGCTTACAATATGCGAAAAATGAACGGGGAGGAATATAAAGAAGGCACGGTAAAAATTATTTGGAATGTGACGGCGAAATTATTGATGGAAAGGTATTTCAATGAATACAAAATTAAAATAAATCCCTTCGAGCAGATCGAATTCAAATCGGCTCGAGACGCAAAAAAATGCCAAAAGGAGACATTTGCAAGGTATTGAAGGCAAACGCAGAGAATCAGCCATTTTTTTTAACATACAATGGATTAAAAAATCTAATCGAAGCTTGTGATGAATCAACTCCGGAGGTTTTACAAAAGAAGTGTTTTTTTCTGTTGTCCTATGAATTAGCCTGGAGAGGAGGAGAAGGTGCAAAAGCCGAAACAACTTTTCTCAAAGAAGAAACTGACAACTTCGGAGGAAAAACAGGTAGAATTCAATACAACCCTGTTTTTTCTAAAACATGTCAAGGTGGTCGCCGAAAACTCGCCGATTCGAAGTGGTTGGTGAGAAATGAGAAAAGTCTCAGCTTTTGCCCAGTAAGAATTTATAAAGAATTACAAGATAAAAGGAAAAGTATCTCCAACACTCGACTATTTTTGACGTCAAACCCCCGATGGAAAATTTCCGGAAAATGGTTCAAAAACAGCCCAGTAGGAGAAAACGAGATTTCAACTTGGACAAAAAAACAAGCACAGAAATCAGGCCTCAATACCACAAAAAATTTTACCAACCATTCCCTCAGAGCTAGTGCCGTGTCCAAGCTGGCCAAAAGCGGTGTGTCGGAGCAAAACTTGACAAAAATTACAGGTCATTCGAATGCGAAATCCCTATCAAGTTATTTGCAAATGGATCCAGATCACCACAAAAAAATTATTGAAAAAATGAGGGAACCTGGAAAAGAACCACCTCAACAGCACGTGCATCCAGCCCCTGTAGCAGCATCATCCAGCACAAGTACAAGTAGTGGTCTGACGGCATCTTCTACGTCTTCACAAAACCACAATGTGGTTAATAATTATCAGAACTGTACCTTTTATTATACAATCAATAATTAAAATTGAATATTTAGATTTATTTAAGTACTTTTCAATATTTAGACAAATAATTTTATTAGTATATTATTATTCAATTTGTGTTCAATTTGTTACAAAATTCAAATTTCTGAACTCGAAATAGGTATGTATTTAATATTCAGTTAATAAAGCTTAGTTTCCCTGTATTTGATTCGTGGAATATTCCTCCTAAATACCATTCGTGCTTAAAAATTAACCAGATAATTTTCCACTCATGCGTTCCACAAATTTCCCTCATCCTCATCATAGGACTCGGGAAATTATAAGAAAACACGCATTCGTGAAAAATTATCGGAAACTTTTAAGCACTCGTGGTATTATCCCCGATTATTTACTACAAGTAAACTATTACCTCTTGTACTTGAGGTTCCGAAGATATGGGGCGGTGCTACGAGATTCGGTCGGTGATTTTATAAGGACAATGGCAACAATACGGTAACCAATTTTTGATTGGTTCGGCCATATTGCTGCTAAAATCGTTTAGTTTACTTTTCGCCTACGTGGGTTTCTTATGAGGTTTGTTGTTTTACTGTCTCATTTTGTTAGTTTGTAAATATTAAAATAAATATTGATTCAAACAAGAAGTTCTCAGCCATTGGCCATGTGGACAAATGTATTTAAGCCTGATTCACCTGTTTTTTGCTTGTACTTATAAAGTGTTTGTGATGATTGTGTAAATGACTATGACCGAAAATGTCTTAGCTTTAACTTTACTCCAAGAAAAGTTATTAAATATTGCACATTATTATATTTTGGTTTTATTTTGCTGTAAAAGACAATATTGTTTTATGTCTCACTGTATGTTTTACTTCATTCAGCACCTCAATTTAAGGTAGAAGCTCTCTAAGATTAGCATAAAAGAAACTTTATTTTGTAGGCCTTCTTCAGTACATATTACATTACTAAATTCACCTGGCAGACAACTCTCATTAATCGCTTGCACAAATATTGTTATTTGTTAAAAAACTAAATGAAAAAGTAAGTTTGTACTAGATAGCTCGAATAGATTATTAAAGTAGAACATTAACATAACCCTGCATTTACAAAATATCATAACTTGGTTATGTCATACCTGAACAAAACAACCTAAAGCGGTATTTTAGGGAAACAAAAAATAAAAACGAAACAAAAGGTTACGGTTATGATAGATGGCAAAATTATAGTAGTGACTCAAGTACCGCAAGACGCAACTCTCCACATGCGGCGGGTTCCCAAATCGTAACCGTTTGGTAATAATATACAGTATAGGTTTAATAAGAACTTTGTACATAACTTTATATTATATTTGTCTATGTCGAGGTATATGTATAACTTGTAAACAAAAGTATTCCTTAACAGGTATTATCAAAGAAAATTTATAGCGTAACCTATTATTTTCTTAGGTATTATATATTTTCACTGTTGAGGGCGAAATGAAATAATCTTTGTTTTTCTTTAAAAGAACTACGGTCGGAATTATATAATGTTATAATAATTAGAGAAGGGAAATAATTAGTTATATTACACAGTATGTGGTGTATGGAACATTTATTGATTATAGCAATATTTTTACAACTTTTGCAGAATATGACACTAAAAAGAAGGGAATGATACAAGAAATGATGTCCAATATTTGATACAGTATTCTCATTTAACTTTCACATACTTAGTCAATATAAGGAAGAACAATCACCGAAGCACAATTACAAATTCCTCGATAAACTGTTTTGTTGATTCAAATTTGAACTCGACCATTTTGATTGTAGAAAATATATACCTGTGTAAGTATTAATTGTGATTATTTTGTTTTTTTTTTATAAAGAAACTTACTATAATATTAGACTTAGACAGGTTAGGCTACTATAATTCATAAGCTTATGTTTAGCAAAGTCTACTGCAAAACATACCTATGTTTTCCTTATAGCAAATCATCAGTTCCCAGTATCAAACAGAATTTAACACTTGAAACCTTGTTTAATTTGACTAATGGTTTTTGCACTGATATTCTGTCGGAAAACAGCATTTAAAGGATCCAAAACTATAAAAGCGTATGGGAGCAGTGGTGGACACTTGATGTTAGTAATTTTCTCAGTGAAGAAATGCAGCCAACCTAAAAGTAAAAATCTAATAGAACGCCATTGTATATTTTCATCTCCCTTATAAATATTTAGCTAGCATGTTTGTTTTTGTGAGTATAAACATTAAAAGGGCATACAAATTAAACATTACGTTAACAAAGAACGAAAGCTTTCATGGCTGTGGTCAATTAAGAAATCATGGTTTTTGGGATTAGACCGTGTCAAAATGGAACAACTTTCCGACGTTTCGCCTTAGATTGCACGAGGCATCTTCAGGGATCTTCACGTCACGAGATCGGAACACTGAATGAGCTCGGAGAGACCCAGGCACAAAAACCGCCACAGGACACCGTTATAAATTTATCCGAAAAACTTCGCCATTACACCAAAAGACATACACGTAGAAGATATAGTATCATCCGTTGAAGCGACAATTAGAAGACTTCCAGCAGAAGAAGCTGACGTATGAAACAGCGAAGATCATCAAAAATTCTAACCCGCCTAAGTCGAATCTATCAGCTGCAGAAAGAACGGCAATAAAAACATTAAACAACAATACAGACATTTTGGTCCTCCCAGCGGACAAGGGAAATGCCACTGTCGTCATGGACAAAACAGATTACGTGAAGAAAATACAACTACTTTTGGACGACAACATCTACAGAGTGATCCAAGCAGACCCGACCAACAAAATTGAAAGACGGATAACCAACCTTACAAATGCATCCAACCTACCAACAGAGGAGAAGAAGATGTTAAGGCCAAGCAGCTCAAGGATCCCGCGGTTCTACGGACTACCTAAAATACATAAAGTTAATGTACCACTTCGACCTATCGTCAGTGCAATAGGATGTCCTACTTACAAAATTGGT
The DNA here is from genome assembly GCA_030620095.1 of Kuschelorhynchus macadamiae. Taxonomy (NCBI): domain Eukaryota; kingdom Metazoa; phylum Arthropoda; class Insecta; order Coleoptera; family Curculionidae; genus Kuschelorhynchus; species Kuschelorhynchus macadamiae. The sequence continues at coordinate 1,161,471 of JAUTXW010005196.1, read as the reverse complement.
GAATATCTTTCAAATATCCTTAATAATTTTACAGGAAAAACACATTCATATATTAGAAACTCTACGCATTTTGTAGAAAAACTTAAATCAATCCAATTAGATCCCAAAGATATCTTAGTCAGTTTCGATGTAGAATCACTGTATACGAATGTGCCTATAAATGATTCAATTTCCATAATATCAGACTTATTTCACCATAATAGTATTGACAACTCACTTTTAGATCTAATTGAAGCACGTCTTACATCAACGTATTTTGTCTTTCAAGGAACTTTCTATGAGCAAACCTCAGGAGCAGCCATGGGATCCCCACTGTCACCGGTGGTAGCCAATATCTTCATGGAAGCTTTTGAGAAGGAAGCCTTAGAGTCGTCTCCACTAAAACCAAAATCATGGTTCAGATATGTAGACGACACTTTAGTAATATGGCCACATGGTCCAGAAAACCTCCCTGGGTTTCTTGATCATCTAAATCAACAACACGCTAACATAAAATTTACAATATAAATCGAATCAGAAGGCACGATTCCCTTTCTCGATGTTCTTGTACAAAGGAAAGGGGATGGTTCCTTAGGACACTCTGTATATAGAAAACCAACGCACACGAACAGGTACTTAAATGCAAATTCCCATCATCATCCAGCACAAAAGCAATCGGTCATTGGTTTTCATTGGTTTACAGAGCTCTCGCGATTTGTGACCAAAATTCTTGACAATCGGAAACAGAGAAACTGACTCAAGCTTTAAGAGGGAATGGATATTGCACTGGAATGGATATTGCACTGATGATATTAGACGATCAATTAGAAAATATAATAATCCTACTCCACGAAATGATACTAATAAGGAATTACCGATAGGAAATGTAGTTCTTCCATTTATACACGGAACCACAGACAAGATTGCAAGGTTACTTCGCCGCACACTGGTTCGCCCTTATGGACACATGTGGCCAAAACCTATATTTTATTATATCTGTCAAAAATAATGTATCAGTTTCTATTTTTTAAGCATGTCTAATTATATTTTGATAATATACAAGTTTTTATTACAATTGGCAATATACAGGAGCACCCAAAAAGAATCTAACAATAAGTTAATAATATGCGACCTAAAATAGGGTGTTTCCTAACATTTTTTACAAAATAAAAGGGATGAATGCTTACTTAGTTTTAAGACAATAATAAAGAATAACTTGTTTTCGTCGGTCGCTCAGTTTTCAAAATACAGGGTGTTCAAAATTAGTTTAATTTTTTTTTATGTTAGAATTTTTGAACCAACTTTTTTGAAATTTGGTAATTTTATTTGTAGATAGTGATTAGAGGCCTATTTAGCCATACAAATAAAAATTGTCAATTGCATTGGCAGTCAGGTTCAATATTGTCAAAAGCTTTCCTTTTTCAAGCACCAACTTTTATCAAGAATAAGTTGTTGCTGAAAAATTGAAAATAAAAAAGATTTCCACTTGGCAATCAAATTTGGGCACACTGTACTTTACTATGGAACTTTTATGTAGGTGATTTTTGGCAAATCAATTTCTTGTGGCAAGCTCTGTATGCTGTTAAAATAAAGACATACACGTAGAAGATATAGTATCATCCGTTGAAGCGACAATTAGAAGACTTCCAGCAGAAGAAGCTGACGCAATAAGGTGTTAAACAGCGAAGATCATCAAAAATTCTAACCCGCCTAAGTCGAATCTATCAGCTGCAGAAAGAACGGCAATAAAAACATTAAACAACAATACAGACATTTTGGTCCTCCCAGCGGACAAGGGAAATGCCACTGTCGTCATGGACAAAACAGATTACGTGAAGAAAATACAACTACTTTTGGACGACAACATCTACAGAGTGATCCAAGCAGACCCGACCAACAAAATTGAAAGACGGATAACCAACCTTACAAATGCATCCAACCTACCAACAGAGGAGAAGAAGATGTTAAGGCCAAGCAGCTCAAGGATCCCGCGGTTCTACGGACTACCTAAAATACATAAAGTTAATGTACCACTTCGACCTATCGTCAGTGCAATAGGATGTCCTACTTACAAAATTGGTGAATATCTTTCAAATATCCTTAATAATTTTACAGGAAAAACACATTCATATATTAGAAACTCTACGCATTTTGTAGAAAAACTTAAATCAATCCAATTAGATCCCAAAGATATCTTAGTCAGTTTCGATGTAGAATCGCTGCATACGAATGTGCCTATAAATGATTCAATTTCCATAATATCAGACTTATTTCACCATAATAGTATTGACAACTCACTTTTAGATCTAATTGAAGCACGTCTTACATCAACGTATTTTGTCTTTCAAGGAACTTTCTATGAGCAAACCTCAGGAGCAGCCATGGGATCCCCACTGTCACCGGTGGTAGCCAATATCTTCATGGAAGCTTTTGAGAAGGAAGCCTTAGAGTCGTCTCCACTAAAACCAAAATCATGGTTCAGATATGTAGACGACACTTTAGTAATATGGCCACATGGTCCAGAAAACCTCCCTGGGTTTCTTGATCATCTAAATCAACAACACGCTAACATAAAATTTACAATATAAATCGAATCAGAAGGCACGATTCCCTTTCTCGATGTTCTTGTACAAAGGAAAGGGGATGGTTCCTTAGGACACTCTGTATATAGAAAACCAACGCACACGAACAGGTACTTAAATGCAAATTCCCATCATCATCCAGCACAAAAGCAATCGGTCATTGGTTTTCATTGGTTTACAGAGCTCTCGCGATTTGTGACCAAAATTCTTGACAATCGGAAACAGAGAAACTGACTCAAGCTTTAAGAGGGAATGGATATTGCACTGGAATGGATATTGCACTGATGATATTAGACGATCAATTAGAAAATATAATAATCCTACTCCACGAAATGATACTAATAAGGAATTACCGATAGGAAATGTAGTTCTTCCATTTATACACGGAACCACAGACAAGATTGCAAGGTTACTTCGCCGCACACTGGTTCGCCCTTATGGACACATGTGGCCAAAACCTATATTTTATTATATCTGTCAAAAATAATGTATCAGTTTCTATTTTTTAAGCATGTCTAATTATATTTTGATAATATACAAGTTTTTATTACAATTGGCAATATACAGGAGCACCCAAAAAGAATCTAACAATAAGTTAATAATATGCGACCTAAAATAGGGTGTTTCCTAACATTTTTTACAAAATAAAAGGGATGAATGCTTACTTAGTTTTAAGACAATAATAAAGAATAACTTGTTTTCGTCGGTCGCTCAGTTTTCAAAATACAGGGTGTTCAAAATTAGTTTAATTTTTTTTTATGTTAGAATTTTTGAACCAACTTTTTTGAAATTTGGTAATTTTATTTGTAGATAGTGATTAGAGGCCTATTTAGCCATACAAATAAAAATTGTCAATTGCATTGGCAGTCAGGTTCAATATTGTCAAAAGCTTTCCTTTTTCAAGCACCAACTTTTATCAAGAATAAGTTGTTGCTGAAAAATTGAAAATAAAAAAGATTTCCACTTGGCAATCAAATTTGGGCACACTGTACTTTACTATGGAACTTTTATGTAGGTGATTTTTGGCAAATCAATTTCTTGTGGCAAGCTCTGTATGCTGTTAAAATAAATGACTTAACTTTGAAAACACCCTGTATAGTTCCTAAGCAATCAAGTAAAAAGAAAGTTGAAGTGTAGAATAACATTGATATTAATTTAAAAGGTCTATAGAATCGCTGTACAGTTCTGTTTCATTATTTTTGATCTGCCATTTATACCTCAAGTTTGTAATTAATGAGTCAGAAGAAATAAGTAACGCATGTATTACATCTTCATTTGTTGAAACGCGAGAACACTTTCGAGAATGAGACTGCCTAAATCTTTTAAAATCCTTATTTCTAGATTCTGCTGCTTCCTCACTTAACTGGCCTATTGAAAGACTGATGGACTTTATAATTTGACCCCCGTGAATTAAAACTTTATGCAATGATGATGGCATATAATACCAATAATAATGCTGAATGAAAATGTTGGCCGTTTCATAGCAATAGTTTTCAAATTTTGTCTCATTAATATCGCATCGGCTATTAATAACTTGTAAAATAACTGCAAAACGTCTAAGTATTTCTTTGTTAAATCCAGTTATTTCTGACACCTGTTCAAAATTTTTAAAAAATCGTCTTGCTGTATTGCCATCATTTGATGTGCCACTACCTTGTTTTGGCACTTCAACAATTATTCCAAGTTTTTCTTTGAGCTGACATTGAATTTTTGATTTTCTGGATTTTAGAAGTTCTTTTTCATTCGATGATTTGGCCGTCCATTTCATAAATTCCAAACGGTAAGAAACATGAAGCACACATTCCATAAACCGTATTAAAGCATGAAGAGGTGACAATCCGTATTTATACGCATCTTGATTTACTTGTCGCTGTTGAATAATTTGTATACTGTTCATCTCGGAAGGTTTTGCCCCGCATATATTACAGCACGCTGAAGATGATGTGCCTGTTAGAATCTGACACACCTTTCCATCAATCATTGTTAAAAACAAATCATGCTTAACGTATACCGTTTTACCAGGAAATTCAATTTTAGTATCTGACAATGTAGATATTTGGTCATTTATGGAATTAACAAAATCAGTAACATACGATTTTGTTTCTTTAGCAAAATGAAACGAAATTGGTCGACAGTAATTTGTGGATGATGGTCGCTCATTTTTCCAAAAAAAAGTTGTGGAATCTAAAACGTCATTTAGTTGGATTGGAACGAGGGATGACATAAAAACAGACTCGTCAGTTAAATTGGGATTCGAAGAATTTTGTTTGTAGATACTTTGACCAGATGAACCATCGCATCCCCATTTTGATTTTAGTACTAACCTTGATGTCTCTGGTGGTGTTGCCAGTATATTATTTTTTATATCTGGAACTAATAGCAGTCGTCTAACAGTATGGTCTAACAAAGACTGTAGTTCCACATCTACGCCACTCTCAGATATAACAGTTTTTTCTTTGGTAGGATAGCATTGCTTTTTCGCTTCTAAAATACAAGCATATCGAGGAAAAATATGATAGTTCTTAAGCTTACACTGATTTCGCAAATGTTCATATTGATATTTAGAAAGTTTTGTATCGGTTATTAACGCTAAGGCTTCTTCTTTTGTAAACAAATCCGGAATGTCATCACATGTGATTTTTTTATAATTTTTTGCACCGTTTTCCAAAATGTCACTAATTAATTGAGCTTCGTGTTTTTTACCTGATGAATTTAACACTAATATTTAAAAGATGCTGTAATTCAGCGGCAGATAAGTTGGTATGTTTACTTAAAGAGGACACTTTTCTTCGTTTTGAGCGACCGGAACAGTTTTCTAGAGTCTTAATTGGCCTCCCTCCTTTTCCTTTGAACAGCGTCAATGAACCTTCCAACCACGAAGCACATTTTTTATAAAAAAAAGTTCTATTACGACTTGCCAATTTCCATTTTTCACGAAATTGCGGCAAAAAATGGCGCCTTAAACCGTCAAACGCTAACTTTTCACTATTACCAGAAAAATGATATTTTTCTTGTAGGTAATTAAAAACAAAAGTTGCATTTCCGTTGTTTTCTATTAAAATATCGCACAATATTTTTCTTTTTACTTGCATTTTTAATGTTAACTCTTCAGTTATAACTGAACTGACACCATAACAACTAAGAATGACGCGACGCGTGAAAAGTAAACAAACCATGTTTCCAAAGCCAACCTATATTAATATTACTAACTGAATAGCAGATAGTAGCAGCTAATTTGGCAATATTCCTTAAAAGGACATTGTGAGGCTTACTTTTAGCTAAAAACAATAACTTGGATCAGCTTGGATGACTCTGATTTGGCTGTATAGATAAAAATTACTGCAAAAATGCAAATCGCAAAAATGATTAGTGTTATTTATTTTTAAATTATTGATAAAAACCGATATTATTTAAGAAGAGAATATGTGAAGTATAGCCTCAGCATAAATTTGACCATTTAAAATTATTTTAAAAACGCTTAAACGGGTACTTTAATTCGTTTTTTATATTAAATTGTTGAAAGTTTTGGTCGATTTTTGTATATAAAACGCTTATAATTAGGTGCTCTAAAGTGTATGATCTTACGTAGGACATGCTTTAAATAACACCGTTATGATTTTAAAATATATATTTTAACATATTTTAAACATATTCACTAAAATAAAGGTTTTCGATATACTGAGTTTTGGCCAAAACTTTACAAGAGAGCGAACTACTGTGCGCCGGTCCAACATACGTACAATCTTCAACACACACAAGAAAATTGGACAATATTTGAGATCGCCAAAGGACATTATTCCTTTTCAAATGGAAGGAGTATATGCAATTCCTTGTTCCTGTGGTGATGTTTATATTGGAGAAACTGGACGATCCATATCGACTAGGCTTAAGGAACATGAACGATGTATCAGAAAGAAACAAATTGTACAATCTGCTGTATCTGAACACCAACATTCGACTGGGCATGTCATAAATGTAAAAGAAACCAAAGTTCTTGAATCGGTTTCGGGGGGCTACATCATAGGCCTGGGTATCTCCGAGCTCATCCAGTGTTCCGATCTCGTGAAGTGAAGATCCCTGAAGATGCCTCGTGCAATCCAAGGCGAAACGTCGGAAAGTGATTCCATTTTGACACGGTCTAATCCCAAGAACCATGATTTCTTAATTACGTTAACAAAAGAATCTCTCTTTATAATAAGATATTTAATGATAATTACTATTTAAACCAAAGTCCTAAATTACATTTTTGCTATTTAAATTGGCCAATATATTTGACCAAAATGTATTGAAAATTAACGAATTTTAAAGGCGTGTAATTTTTTTACGACTATCATCAGCATATTCACCAGAGAAATTGCCTGCGTTTTAATTTTAGGTCCATAGCATAGCCAGAAATCTAAGTGTATGTATGTATGTATCCTATGTCCTATGTATCCTATGTATCCTACCTTAAATAGCAATAACGTATTCTATACGCCATAACTGTTTTGTTTGTATTAACACGAACCATACATATTTTTAAAACAGATTAAATAAAAACAGAAACAAGGAAGTGACGAATAGGGTGAATTATTACTATTAGGCTACTTAAATGGAACTACACAATTCCGTACTATCGACATAATAGTCAAAGTCACAGTTATATGTTATTCTCGCAATAGTTACCCTAAAATTGTTCCCCATTTTGGTAACGACTACGTAGTCTCAGCTTAAACAGAACAATGACGTATTCATGATTAAATGTGCTACTTGGTAAAGATACTACTGACATACAAAAAAGTACGGATGTCAGCGGAAGTTTTTGTAGAGTTAGGAAAAAAAAACTAAATCATTTTTTCCAATGTCTTATCTCTGTTTCATTCAACTGACTAAAACAAACTTAGTTTTTCCTCAATTGTCTAAGAAACATTGTTGCAGGTGAGAACTTTACCGGTGAAAATATAATTGAATTTATTCGTATGTCCAAGTTTTAGTATATAACCGTTCCAATGTGCGGCGACCCCCTTTTCTATTTTTTTTTTTCAAAATAGCGCCTAGCTGTCAGTTTGACATTTTTATCTGTCATTTTTTGCTTCAAATTTGGTTTATGTTATTAAAGTCTTCAATTTTTTATGAAAATATACCAAACGTTTCAAAAGTTGAGTGGAGGGGTCCTAACTTTAGCACGGCGTAAATTAAGTCCAAAAAATCGAAATTGTCTATAAACTAATTCCGGCCCTGAACACACACAATACGAGACACACATGAATGGCAAATAATTATTTGCTTTTTCGTTTCCAGAGGCGTTTTACGGTGGAGAGTATCCCGCATTCAACTGTCAAATGGGCATTTTGATGCTAATTCGGCTTTAGAAGCAGCAAGCAACAAGCGCCGCGTACGCGGCAAAGCGGCGGTAAACTCCAAAAGATCCGCGCGGATTTTTAATATTTTCATATTAGGGCCCGAGTGACACTTTAAAATATTTCCATTGACGATAAGATCCGAGTTAAGACGGAGCCGGGGAATTTGAATCAAACGAATTGACAACAGGATTTATATTTAATACCAGAGATTTCAATAACCGGATATTTGACTTTTAAACGTTCAATTTTAAAATGGTTTTAATGAGCTGCCTTGTGTAACGCAAGGTTTATTCAGGGTAAATAATCGCATATCACGATTTTTTTTAAGTATAGAAAATTATTCGAAGAGTTACCTGGAAATAACGCAGATTTTCTTTAAATTGATGAAGTTTATACAGTTTGTCCCAGATTCTCTATATAGGGATCTCGGTTCATATTACACCTACAGCAAAGGTTAGGTTAGGTTAGAAAATAGCGGACTTCGTTTTTCGTCAGTAAATCCCTGTATTTCCGTTAATATTTCTAAATGTCTCTAAAACTCTTTGTCTCAGTGGCGGTTCGCGGGTGAAAAAGTAAGTGAAGTAGAATTTTTTTATATGTGGAAGGGGTAGAATATTTGTTTACGACTTACCTAAATTTTGTATACTAAATCAATTCTCCTATCCTTCATAGCAGCAAATTTATTTATAACATCCTCATAAAATGGATGAGTTCCCTTATCTCCTACAGAAATTCCTTTTGAATTGAAGTATTGCCTAGAGAAGTAAGTCTTTTTTGAGATATTGTATTCTTAAATAAGTTTTTACACGTTTGAGGCAAGAGAAACTTACGTCGATATTGTCAAAATAAGGTAAAACACTTTATATGCTTTGGTTAAAATATCTTTGTTTTCATTAATTATTTTTCACTTGCTCTTGCAGCGATATATTCCAATTACTGTCATTGGCAAAAATAAAACCAAGCTCATTTTTAAGTCGTTGACATTTTGAAAATATTTCCCAGTCGGAAAATTTAAACTATATTCGGAAAATTTAGCAGAATCTGTCAAACATAAAAATGTAAGCTTTTCACAGTCTTGAAAGCTTAGTGTCATTTTCATTAAAATATGGTTCAATATTTCATAAAAAAGGGTTCTATACTTAGCCCTAATTTCTTCAGGTGAAAGCTTAGCAAGCTCACGTTTGTAATGATTTATTTCTGTAATAGAATTTGCTTTATCAAACATGGTATTAAAAAATTGTTCATTTCTTTTTTTACAGAGCGCCTCACGACAGCGTTTTATATTGGATATGCAAAAATGAATGTCAAGCGATTTTTTTAAAAAAACGTCAAATATTTTGTCCGTGATTGAGAAAATGTCATTAAACATTTATACCAGAAACGTGAATTCAAAATCGTTCATCTCACCTAAAAATCCTTTCGTAAGCAGGAATTGATTTTTCATCAGATTTGTCACAGTTTGTAATACATTCAAAGACGTCTTTTAATTTATTCTAGTGTTGAACAATCACATTCACTAACGAATTTGAAGACCAACGAGTTTCTGTAATTGTTAGTATACGCCTCGTAGATGCAGATGTAAGAGCATACGTTCGTTTGGCTGAGTGATGAAAAAATGAGGAAATACCACTAAAGCTTGCAAAAAAAATTCGACAGTTAGAAATATTTTTAAATTTTGCTGCATCACAAGGTTAAGCCGATGCGCAAGACAATGGACAAATACAGCCTGCGGCGCTTTTTCTTTTTTTTTTTTTTTTGAAGGCCATTTAGATGGCCAGACATCACACTTGCGCCATCGTAACATTGCTATATTAATTTATGTTTATAGTCAAATTGGTCCAAAATTTGATCCAATATCGGAGCTGACATTATAAAATCCTAAGAATCCCTCAACTACTGAACCAATCTTAAAATTATGGAACACTAGGAGGTTTGCGTAATATCAGTGGTATCATCCACTTGCACAGAAAAAAAACTGTGTGTGCTTTATTTAATTTTTTACCTGATCATTTAAATAATTAATCAGAAATGCATTCAATTATTTATTACTTTTCGAGTCACCAGTAAAAACATTTTTAATATTTTCATGATGATCTTTTAGTTCTTGGGAACTTATCGACATTAATAAACCTAAAAGCTTTTTAAAATTCCCCCTATTTATTGACTCACTGCTCTCATCATGCCCGCGAAAGACTAACTCTTCTTTTGCAAGGTACGAAACTGCGTCAATTACCAAGCACATATCGGAAGTTTTCGTTAAAATGTATTTTATATAGTTTAGCATTTTCTTTTAAAGTGTCAACTATAGTGCTTTGATCTTTTACAAATGTTTTTAGCATTAATTCGCATTTTAAATGCTCCGCCGAGTCTTCATGTTTATGTAACTTTCACCTTCATATATTTAACATACCTGCAAATCCTTCCTTATTCCACACTAAATATTTATTGGAAACTAGTAAACAAGGCCAGCAAAACAATTTTTGTAATATTTGACTACTACATAACCATTTGTACGCAAAACCAGGATGACGATTAAAACTCTGATCTTGTTCCTTCCATCGATTAAGGAGTTTCCAACAAAATGCAAACCACATCCGTGATCGGATTCATCAATAATCTAAATTAATAAACCCGACACCAAATACAGTTGTAACAACACCATAAATAAATATAATACAAAACAGTCAAGCAAACTGCAAAGGAACTAAACGGTTGCAGCGAAATCCGCGAAAATAAAAGTAAACAACCACCCCAAACTGAACGACACGTGGGTGTAGGGTAGTGCTTTAGCAATTCACCGAGAGCGTTATAGGGCGCTGGTTAACATTATTCTTTTCGTTCGCTCGACGTCATCGAGTAGGCGTTGTCATGGCAACGTAGTAGGAAAATCGTAAACTAAACATAGCACCTCCAGCAAAGTCGAAGCGGTTTGCGCCACTGTTATAGTTGTTATAATAAAGTTCGATTGAAAGTTTTAAAAAGACATGCCGCCAACGGTCAATTAAAATATTTATTCGAGATGTGCAGTTTATTTTTTGCCAATTAGGTGAATAAATGAATGTAAACGCTTAAATTTTAAGAGATATATAATAAATATAGTTAGATGTTTGTTTGTTTATTTTTCCTGGTGAAGTAGCACTTCACCTATTTCACCTAAATAGCCGCCACTGCTTTGTCTCAGAATTTCTATGGTCGCAGGGGGGTCCAATTCATAGACCTCATTCTTCTTGTGACCCCAGAAGTACAAATTCAAGGGCGAGAGGTAGGAGGCCAAGATATTGGACCATTTAAGGAAATAATTCTTTCATCAAACTGCTCTTTTAAGACATTCCTCATTGAAATGGTTTTGTGAGCCGGACATACATCCTGTTGAAACCAGATTAAAGCCGTTATAACTTGGTTTTGCAAGAGCTCTAGGTATCTCTGTCCTTTTAGGTTGTAGTCAAAACAAAATAGTATTCTATGTTTTGTTTTAACGGTGCAATATGATAATTCTTCGCTGTGTTTTTTAATTTGGGGTAGGGATATAAAAAGAAAAGTCAAATATTCAAAAAAGTCTACGTTTCGCAATTTATTATTGCATCTTCAGGACACTAAAAGACATACATAACAAGATATAGCTCTACAAGACATCAACTTGAAAAATAGTAATGTAAAAAAAATGCTAGACTGACTGTGAAAATTCGACATGAAATAGTGAAATTTTTGGAAATTATTACATACAAAACACATAAATACATAAGTAAATATTTTGATCTTAAATGAAAAACTATGTACTTATATTTTAGGGATTTGACTCTCATAGTCATATAAAAAAATACACGAACAACACATAGGTAAAAAAGTGAAAATCACATACATGGGTTACAAGAATAAAATTAAACACAACTAATTAAAACAATTTAACCCAGCTCGTTCAAGGGTTGTTTGAGATTAGCAATATACTAAATATTCTTCCGTGTTATTGGAGAAAAAAACAGTAATATTTTTTTAACCTTTTTCATGTATTATAAATCGCCTGCAAATAATTTTAGCATTCGGATACAGTTATTTGCTTTTATCAATTATATTGAAATATGCAGTACTGAGATTCTCTAAATCGGTTTTTTTATTAACTGAATTTTTTTGTGTATGTGTATCATTTCTGAGATTAATCTCTTTTTATAGTTAGTTTGGGTATCCAGTACAGATGTATTGTCAAAATCGAAACCATGTCCTATATCTCTTTTATGTTCTACTAAAGCTCTTGGAATTTTTTCGAAAAGAAAATTCTTTGGTCCCTTTTATGCTCTCTAATCCTGACTTTGAGGTATCTACCCGTTTGTGCAGTATAACATTTTTGACATTGTAAACAAGGAATGTGATACACAACATTAGATTTTTGTTTTTGGTGGTCTCTGGTGGTATGGTTCCAAACAACATTTCTTGTTTTTTCTGATAACCTATTGATATACGGAAGTTTACAATAAATATCGGTGGTGTTATTATTTGTTATTGTTTTAACCATTCAGACATTTTTACCCCAAAGAATCTTTTTGATTATTGAAAGAGCATAATTAATTTTAAGCAGCATACCTTTGATATATTGTAAGTTTTTAGAATGGTATTTTTCCGAGGATAGTGTTAGTGCTCGGTGTTTAAGATTCTTAATGGTATTAATTTTCTGTCTAAAGGGATGGTCAGGTGAATCATTTAGAAAACGTTCTGAAAAGGTAGGTTTTGTGATACGAGTCTTCTATACATCCTCTCTCATTTTTAATTACCAGGAGTGGATGTCTTCAATAAAATGTGCAGCAATATGTCCTGTTCAAGAAAAACAAGCAGATGAATATTAGCAATTTTTTATGATTTGCTCAATATCATAACCATTAATTCTTGGATAATATATAACCATAATCTGATCCTGAAAAATAAAAAGCCATAACCAGGAAGGAATTTCTATGTAACTTATCGGAAGAACTTGTCAAGACCTGGATGGAAGATCGGCTAAAACTCCCAACTTTACAACACTCGATTCGCTCCCTTATTGGAGATATTCTGAAAGTGGAATGTACCGCTTCCACTTTCAGAATATCTCCTATAAGGGAGTAGCATCGAAATATCTCACTTCGTAAAGTTAGGTTTCAATTTTTTCTAAGTAGGCCATGATTTATTTGTAACAAAAGTGGGCTTTGACTTTGACGTTAAATAATTCAAAATATCAGTGTTTTAACAAATAGTACGCTTTTCTCTCAATAAAATCATAAATCTGACTAACAAGACCTGTTGAAAATGGACGGTATTCCCTATTCAAGTGAAGAAACGTTTGACATGTCAGCGCTGTATTTGCCAGTCACACAGAAACGCCGACATTACCTCAGCAAGGTATTTGGGGATGTACCCCGAACGACGGCAGCCTCATAAAACCCAATTCAGGAAAATCGTAGTTAATTTAATTAACCATGGTTCCTTCGAACAACCTAGAAGCGGATACAATGATAACAATGAAAATCGCGACAGAAACATTTTACAAGCTATCAACGAAAACCATAGTGCATCGGTAAGAACTGTAGAACAGGAAATTTATGTGCCAAAATCAATAGTACAGAGAGTATTAAAAAGAATAAGTCCCATCCATACAAACCTATAATAGATCAAGGACTTAAGGAAACTGAATTTCCAAGACGACTACGCTTTTGAGAGTGGCTAATTAGGAAGTATAATGAAAATCCCTATTTTGTAAATCATGTTTTATGGTCCGATGAGAGTAGGTTTACGAATTGTGGAGTTTTTATGAGGCACAACAGTTATCATTGAGCTGTGGTAAACCCTCACGAAGTGGCAGAGAGACGTCTACAGACCAGGTTTGGAAGTAACGTTTGGTGTGGAATCATTGGTAAATTAATCCAATTTACCTTTTTTAGTTGGGCACCTGTTTATAAATTATTAATCATTTCAAGAAATCGCCTTATTTCACCATTTTTTTTCGCTGTATTTTTTAATTTGGGGTAGGGATCCAAAAAGAAAAGTCAAATATTCAAAAAAGTCTGCTTTTCGCAAATTTATCATTGCATCCTCAGGACACTAAAAGACATACATAAAAAGATATAGCTCTACAAGACATCAACTTAATAAATAGTAATGTAAAAAAAATGCTATACTGACTGTGAAAATTCGACATGAAATAGTGAAATTTTTGGAAATTATTACATACAAAAACACATAAATTCTTTTTAAAGTTAGTCTGGGTATCCAGTACAGATGTATTGTCAAAATCGAAACAATGCCCTGTATCTCTTTTATGTTCTACTAAAGCTGTTGGATTAGTTTTTAAAAGAAAATTCTTTTGGATCACTTTTATGCTCTCTAATCCTGTCTACTACCCGTAAGTTTACAATAAATATCGGTGGTGTTATTATTTGTTATTGTTTTAACCATTCCGATATTTTTCCCCAAAGAATCTTTTTGATTATTGACAGAGGATAATTATTTTTAAGCAGCATATCTTTGATATATTGTAAGTTTTTAGAATGGTATATTTTCCGAGGATAGTGTTTCTTAATGATATTAATTGTCTGCTTAAAGGAATGGTCAGATGAATAATTTAAATTTAATAATTATCGAAATAGACGCCTAAATCTTTAATTACAGGTAGCTCTTTTAAAGGAATGTCGTTTAGTTTATAGGTTGTAACAAGCTCTGATGACCTTAGTCTCCTAAAACGGACTAAAAAGCATTTATCTACATTTAAGGACATCTTATTATGACAGCACCACTTGCTAATTTCATTCAAATCATACTGAAGTAGATCCATATCTATAGGAGAAGAGACCTTAGAGACCAAACAGTAAAAAATTACTCTTCAGATAGACACCAATATCATTAATAAGGAGATTAAACAGTAGAGGCCCAAGATGGGACCCTTGAGGAACCCCTGAAGTGACACAGATTTTATCAGATAAAAAACCTTCAACCTTTACCTGTTGGTAACAATTAGAAAGGTAAGATTTTAACCATAATAGTAAAGTACCCGATACTCCATATTGGTATAACTTAACACTTTGTCGAAGGCTTTGCTGAATTCTGTATAAATAGCATGTACTTTTGTCCCAGTCGACATGATATTAGAAATGTAGTTAGTATATAGAAATAAATTAGTTTCAACTGAACGTCCAAGCAAAAAGCCATGCTGTTGTGAAATCCTTTTTAGGTTTAACTGGTTTTACTAGATGAATAATTTAGAAAACGTTCTGAAAAGGTCGGTTTATGATACCAGTCTATTTCTATACATCCTCTCTCATTTTTAATTACCAGGTCGTCAAGAAATTCTGTACTATTATTTTGTTCTTTTTCGATAGTGAATTGCAGTATGTTATGATAACCAGGATTGCTGTATTAAAAAACTTCCTTTTCAGTTACATTTTTACAAACGGTACGTTGACGATATTATAACTTCTATTCCTAAAAATGAGTATGACACACTGCTAAATAGTTTTAATGGTTATCATAACAAACTGCAATTCACTATTGAAAAAGAACAAAATAATAGTTTAGCATTTCTTGACGTCCTGGTAACTAAAAATGAGAGAGGATGTACAGAAACAGACTGGTATCATAACCGACCTTTTCAGAACGTTTTCTAAATTATTCATCTAGTAAAACCAGTTAAACCTAAAAAGGATTTCACAACAGCATGGCTTTTTGCTTGGACGTTCAGTTGAAACTAATTTATTTCTATATACTAACTACATTTCTAATATCATGTCGACTGGGACAAAAGTACATGCTGTTTACACAGAATTCAGCAAAGCCTTCGACAAAGTGGACCACGATCTATTATTATCTAAGTTATACCAATATGGAGTATCGGGTACTTTACTATTATGGTTAAAATCTTACCTTTCTAATCGTTACCAACAGGTAATGGTTGAAGGTTTTTTATGTGATAAAATCTGTGTCATTTCAGGGGTTCCTCAAGGGTCCCATCTTGGGCCTCTACTGTTTAATCTCTTTATTAATGATATTGGTGTCTATCTGAAGAGTAATTTTTTACTGTTTGCAGATGACCTCAAAATTTTCTCTAAGGTCTCTTCTCCTATAGATATGGATCTACTTCAGTATGATTTGAATGAAATTAGCAAGTGGTGCTGTCATAATAAGATGTCCTTAAATGTAGATAAATGCTTTTTAGTCCGTTTTAGGAGACTAAGGTCATCAGAGCTTGTTACAACCTATAAACTAAACGACATTCCTTTAAAAGAGCTACCTGTAATTAAAGATTTAGGCGTCTATTTCGATAATTATTAAATTTAAATTATTCATCTGACCATTCCTTTAAGCAGAAAATTAATATCATTAAGAAACACCGAGCACTAACACTATCCTCGGAAAATATACCATTCTAAAAACTTACAATATATCAAAGGTATGCTGCTTAAAAATAATTATCCTCTGTCAATAATCAAAAAGATTCTTTGGGGAAAAATATCGGAATGGTTAAAACAATAACAAATAATAACACCACCGATATTTATTGTAAACTTACTTACGGGTATTAGACAGGATTAGAGAGCATAAAAAAAAACCCAAAAAATTTTCTTTTAAAAACTAATTCAACAGCTTTAGTAGAACATAAAAGAGATACAGGGCATTGTTTCGATTTTGACAATACATCTGTACTGGATACCCAGACTAACTTTAAAAAGAATTTATGTGTTTTTGTATGCAATAATTTCCAAAAATTTCACTATTTCATGTCGAATTTTCACAGTCAGTCTAGCATTTTTTTTACATTACTATTTATTAAGTTGATGTCTTGTAGAGCTATATCTTTTTATGTATGTCTTTTAGTGTCCTGAGGATGCAATGATAAATTTGCGAAAAGCAGACTTTTTTGAATATTTGACTTTTCTTTTTGGATCCCTACCCCAAATTAAAAAATACAGCGAAAAAAAAATGGTGAAATAAGGCGATTTCTTGAAATGATTAATAATTTATAAACAGGTACCCAATTAAAAAAGATAAATTGGATTAATTTACCAATGATTCCACACCAAACGTTACTTCCAAACCTGGTCTGTAGACGTCTCTCTGCCACTTCGTGAGGGTTTACCACAGCTCAATGATAACTGTTGTGCCTCATAAAAACTCCACAATTCGTAAACCTACTCTCATCGGACCATAAAACATGATTTACAAAATAGGGATTTTCATTATACTTCCTAGTTGGCCACTCTCAAAAGCGTAGTCGTCTTGGAAAATCAGTTTCCTTAAGTCCTTGATCTATTATAGGTTTGTATTTATGGGACTTATTCTTTCTAATACTCTCTGTACTATTGATTTTGGCACATAAATTTCCTGTTCTACAGTTCTTACCGATGCACTATGGTTTTCGTTGAGAGCTTGTAAAATGTTTCTGTCGCGATTTTCATTGTCAATATTGTATCCGCTTCTAGGTTGTTCTAAGGCTCCATGGTTAATTAAATTAACTACGATTTTTCTGAATTGGGTTTTATGAGGCTGCCGTCGTTCGATGTACATCTCCAAATACCTTGCTGAGGTAATGTCGGCGTTTCTGTGTGACTGCAAGTACAACGCTAACATGTCAAACTTTTCTTCATTCGAATAGGGCATACCGGCCATTTTCAACAGGTCTTGAAAATTTGTTAGTCAGATATATGATTTTATTGAGAGAAAAGCATACTACTTGTTAAAACACAATTTTGATATTTTGAATTATTTAACGTCTTTTTTGTTACATATAAATCATGGCCTACTTAGAAAAAATTGAAACCTAACTTAATGAAGTGGGATATTTCGATGCTACTCTTGTACCCTGCACCGCATTCACTTTCAGAGTATCTCCTATAAGAGAGCGAATCGAGTGTTGTAAAGTTGGTAGTTTTAGCCGATCTTCCATCCAGGTCTTGACAAGTTCTTCCGATAAGTTACATAGAAATTCCTTCCTGGTTATGGCTTTTTATTTTTTCAGGATCAGATTATGGTTATGTATTATCCAAGAATTAATGGTTATGATATTGAGCAAATCATAAAAAATTGCTAATATTCATCTGCTTGTTTTTCTTGAACAGGACATATTGCTGCACATTTTATTGAAATCATCCACTTCATATTTAGTCTTATAATAAAATTCTATTATCTCGAGCTTATTAGTATTACTATTGTTCAATTATATATTCATGTATAGAAGATAAAAGAATTATACTTTTATTCTCTTTAGTTTTATAAGACACCAAAGTTTTGTCGTTATCTAAACAAAACTTTGAATTGCCAATATCTCGATTAGTTAGCATAACTATTTCGGGTGGTAGGAAGTGAACCAGTTATCCATGGTTACGTTACGGTTGCTTCCACAAATGGGAGCTGTAAGGCCCTTTACATAATAGTCCGCTAAAGTTTCTCAATTAGTTTTGGTGCTTTTTCCCAAATATGGCTCAGCCTTTATCATGTATTTCCATGATACATTTTTGTCCCAACGTCACAAAGCACGACAATTTTTATACCGTATTTCGATGGTTTATTAGGCATATAAAGTTTGAAGGGACATCGCCCTCCAAATGCAAGCAGCTTTTCGTCGATAGGTACGTAGGATTCTGTACAGTTTATTAAAAAATTAAATCTTTCACTGCTGATTGTAGCTTTGTATATTGATCCAGACTTTTTAACATCAAACATTTCATTTGTATCTAAATGGTTATCTTTTTGGGCAGCAGCAAAGATAGGTACTCCTAATAGGGCTTTCATTTTAGTTCTATTAGTAAGCGAAATTGTACTTTTGCTTACCTTATACTTTGAGGAATTACCAATAATCTATTTGTATGTTGTACAATTTCATCAAATGAAATGGTCTGGAAGAAAGCACGAAAAAACATCTATGGGTGATTCTGCATCTCTTGATTTACCTTGGAGACCCTGGAAAATGTGCAAAATATTTCTTTGAGGCGTTTTCTTGATTATTCTAGGAACAGCAGACCAGCGATACCCATGTTTTCTCCTAAACCGGGAAGTTTCACTCAGATTTTCTGCTTCAAGATCTGAATTCCTGTACTGATCTTGATTTGGAAAGTTATCCTTAGTTTTATTTTGCTCATTCTCTAGAAGATTTGTTGTTTCAAAATTTTCTGTTTCAAGATCCAATTCCCTCTCTTGGTCTTGATTTTGAGGGTCATTTTGTTTTTTGTATCGCGTATTTCTTCTTGTTCATTTTCCAAAATATTTTGTATGTTGTTGTCTTTATTTTGATTAGGTGTATTTTTTATATTTTCTTTCAAAATGCTAGTAACACCCTTTGACTTTGGAACAACGGACCGATTATCACTGGGCGACAAAAAAAAAATTTTTTTGTTGTAACACGAATCAGAATATCATAATATAATAGAATGGACCTATCCAAATACGAAAATGACAAATAGAAAGTTGTAGCACGTAGGGTTTTCTTGTTAGAATTGTAGAACCATATCGAATGTTACGATACTTAATATCTATAGAAAAAATTATTTCAGAAAAATTTTAACCCCATTTATTGACTATGTTAACAGTTTTCGCCTATTAAACGTACCATACATCTAAGAGAAAAGCAAACGAGAAAAATATTAACTTAAAACACTAATTAAACTTTATTTTTTCCGTTTATGAGGTGTCCTATCTTCTCTCTTCAAAAACCAACAGTAGTTACCCATCATGGCTGGATCCCCTCGTCCTTGGTACCGAATTTCCATTGTTCTGATATCTTGGTGAATTTTTAATGACATTCTGACACCAAGCGCTTTAGGCATCTAAGAGTTCATTAACTAATTGTTAATAATTTTCATCCATATTGTTGCCTAAAAATCCTCTTACTACATTAACAAATGGATTCCATGCTCTGAGTTCCTGCCTGGTAAGCTTTTCCGTAAAATTGACATCGTCCAGCAATTTTCTGATTTGTGGTCCAATAAAAATGCCTTCTTTTAATTTGGCATCATTTAACTGGGGAAAGACTTGTCTTAGCTGGGACCTGTAGTAAAAGTGGGATCGGTGCACTGTTCTTCTGAGCTGCCTGATGATGCGTTATCTCCCAAATCAATAGCTTGCCAATTTAAAGTCGCAATCAGCACTGGCAAATTTGCATTATGAGGAACAGGTCGTATGGCAGATTGTAAATTTGGATATTCTATATTGTGCTTTCCCTTTTTGGAATAACCTTCAGCTTTTGTCAGGCAAAAATAACAATCGTCAGAATGATTGGTGGGTTCTCGCCATACCATTGGAACCGCAAAAGGCATACTTTTTCTCTTTCCCTTCATCCACTACACCAATGATACACTACAACTAACACAACACACATGGGGAGCCCACCGCTTATCTTGATCTCCAATTAACACACCAAAATATTTAAAGTAGGCTTTTTTTACATTTTCGGAAAATGGCCTGGCTTGTGATTTCTCCAGAAATTCTCCACAAATATAACAAAATTTGTCAGGAGAAATTTTCCAACTTGCAACAAATGCACTCAAGATCTATCAGTAAAATATTCGTCAACTGTATAATAGGCCTTCCCAACTAAAAGTTCTTTAACTTGCTTTCTAAATTTTCTCCCACAGGAAATGTTTCTCATAAGTAAAGGCAGTTTGTTAAACATTTTCCTTCCATTGTAAATGAATACACTTGCTTATCGATACACAGATAACCACTCAATTCGAAACTCAATAGAAGAGTGATGTTTAACGTTTATTTTATGTCTAATGTTGTAATCAACCCAGTCTAGGTAATTTTTCCGTTGTAAAATGGACCCATTTTAGCCGCCCCACAATAAAACTGTTTACCTGCCAATATAAAAGTTTCTAATTAGGCTATTAAAAAATGGTACGTATTAGGGCTTTCCGAATGTTTTTTTTTTATTATTGGGAGGGTATTTCCATTGTAAAAATAATGAGCTGACCTATGTTAGAAAAATCTTGTCGGCCAGTGTTATTTGTCTAGTTTCTTTTCTTTTGGGGTCGAATATTACTTGTGTCATCACTGTCCGAGTCAGAAAAACTGGATTTTTCTTCATACTCTGAGCCTGATGGACTAAACGGTTCTTCTATATTATCTTCTACCTCACTTCCAGAATCTTAATTATCCCTGTCTTAGATTTCGTTTTCGCCTGTCAAGAGAGCGACTAATTCATGGTGTTTTAGGGGCCTTATGTCTGCCCACTTTTCAGACATTGCAGTAGAAATACCAAAAAAAAGTACAGAAACGTATAAAACAAGTTGTGTTGATTTTGTTACGTCACTACTAACCTGTCGTAATTTTTACGACGCACCGCTTAGTACAACACACACGTTGATGTTTTAAAGTGTGCTAACCGCTCAACATGCGCGTCTGGTACTAGACAAAGATTACGTGAACGTTGGGAAAGGTGGGGGTAAACTTCACGTGACAACATACGAGAGTAAAGCGTTTATGACAGCATAAAGTAAAGTAATTCTAAAACCAGCTCCAAATATGAAATTAATGAAGAAGTGATAATAAATTTAAATAAAAGATAGCGGGGACAGCAAGTTTTTTTCTTAAACATACAAGTATAAAGGGTGTCCTAGGGGTCTCACAAAGAAAATTCGTATATGACTGCATAAAGTAATCCTAAAACCAGCTCCAAAAGTGAAGTTTTAATAAGTTTGAATAAAAATTAGTGGTGGCAGCATGTTTTTCCCTTGAACGTGCAGCAGTAAAAGATGTCCCAGGACCTTCACAGAGAAAATTCGTTTATGATAGCATAAAGTAATCCTAAAACCAGCTCCAAATATAAAGTTTTAATAAATTTGAATAAAAATTGGCGGTGGCAGCATGTTTTATATTCTGACCATCAAATTATTTCCTCCTCTTCAATATTGCCTAGCTTTGCTATAAAATTTTAGCTTAGAATTAGCTACATTCCAAGTTAGGACTTCATAGATGACGTTAAGTACAAACTCTTAAACGTACGTGAGTAATGTGTATCCCAGGGGCCTCACAGAGTAAATTCGTTTATGACAGCATAATGTAATTCTAAAACCAGCTCCAAATATGAAGTTAATGAAGAAGTGATAATAAATTTGAATAAAAATTAGCAGCAACAGCAAGTTACAAAAGTAGAGGGTGTCCTAGGGGCCTCACGAAGAAAATTCGTTTATGACAGCATAAAATAATCCTAAAACTAGCTCCAAATATGAAATTTTAATAAATTTGCGGGGGCAGCATATTTTTCCCTTAAAGGCATAGGAGTAAAGGGTGTCCTAGGGGCCTCACAGAGAAAATTCGTTTAAGACGGCATAAAATAATCTCAAAATTTGTTCCAATTCCAAATATAAAGTTTTAATAAATTTTAATAAAAATTAGCCGTGGCAGCATGTTTTTCTCTTAAACGTACAAGAAAAAAGGGTGTCCTAGGGGCCTCACAGAGAAAATTCGTTTATAACGGAGAAAAGTAGTCTCAAAATTAGTTCCAAATATAAAGTTTTAATAAATTTGAAGAAGAATTAGCGGTGGCAGCATGTTTTTCCCTTAAACGTACAAGAGAAAAGGTTATCCTAGAAGCCTCACAGAGGAAATACGTTTAGGACAGCATAAAGTAATCTCAATTAGTTCCAAATATAAAGTTTTAATAAATTTGAATAAAAATTAGCGGTGGCAGCATGTTTTTCCTTTAAACGTACAAGAGAAAAGGGTGTGCTAGGGGCCTCGCAGAGGAAATTTGTTTATGACAGCGTAAAGTAATCTCAAAATTAGTTCCAAATATAAAGTTTTAATTTATTTGAATAAAAATTAGCAGTGGCAGCATGTTTTTTCCTTAAACGTTCAAGAGTAGAGTGTATCCTAGGGGCCTCACAGAGATAGTTCGTTTATGACAGCATAAAGTAATCTCAAAATTAGTTCCAAATATAAAGTTTTAATAAATTTGAATAAAAAATAGCGGTGCCAGCATGTTTTTCCCTTAAACGTACAAGAGAAAAGGGTGTCCTAGAAGCCTCACAGAGGATATACGTTTAGGACGATAGCATAAAGTAATCTCAAAATTAGCTCCAAATATAAAGTTTTAATAAATATGAATAAAAAATAGCGTTGCCAGCATGTTTTCACTTAAACGTACAAGAGAAAAGGATGTTCTAGAAGCCTCAAAGAGGAAGTACGTTTAGGATAGCGTAAAGTAATCTCAAAATTAGTTCCAAATATAAAGTTTTAATTTATTTGAATAAAAATTAGCAGTGGCAGCATGTTTTTTCCTTAAACGTTCAGAAGTAGAGTGTATCCTAGGGGCCTCACAGAGATAGTTCGTTTATGACAGCATAAAGTAATCTCAAAGTTAGTTCCAATTATACATTTTTATTAAATTTGAATAAAAAATAGCGGTGCTAGCATGTTTTTGCCTTAAACGTACAAGAGAAAAGGGTGTCCTAGAAGCCTCACAGAGGAAATATGTTTAGGACAACATAAAGTAATCTCAAAATTAGTTCTAAATATAAAGTTTTAATAAATTTGAATAAAAATTAGCGGTGGCAGCATGTTTTTCTCTTAAACGTACAAGAGAAAAGGGTGTCCTAGGGGCCTCACAGAGGAAATTCGTTTATGACAGCGTAAAGTAATCTCAAAATTAGTTCCAAATATAAAGTTTTAATTTATTTGAATAAAAATTAGCGGTGGCAACATGTATTTTCCTTAAACATACAGGAGTAGAGTGTATCGTAGGGGCATCACAGAGATAGTTCGTTTATGACAGCATAAAGTAATCTCAAAATTAGTTCCAAATATAAAGTTTTAATAAATTTAAAATAAAAATTAGCTGTACCAGCATGTTTTTCCCTTAAACGTACAAGAGAAAAGGGTGTCCTAGAAGCCTCACAGAGGAAATACGTTTAGGACAGCATAAAGTAATCTCAAAATTAGTTCCAAATATAAAGTTTTAATAAATTTGAATAAAAATTAGCGGTGGCAGCATGTTTTTCTCTTTAACGTACAAGAGAAAAGGGTGTCCTAGGGGCCTCACAGAAGAAATTCATTTATGACAGCGTAAAGCAATCTCAAAATTAGTTCCAAATATAAAGTTTTAATATATTTGAATAAAAATTAGCGGTGGCAGCATGTTTTTTTCCATAAAAGTACAAGAGTAGAGTGTATTCTAGGGGCCTCACAGAGATAATTCGTTTATGACAGCGTAAAGTATTCCCAAAGTTAGTTCCAAATATAAAGTTTTAATAAATTTGAATAAAAGTTAGCAGTGGTAGCATGTTTTATATTCTGACCATAAAATTATTTCCTCCCCTTAAATATTGCCTAGCTTTACTACAAAATTTGAACACTATTGAATTTATATCAGTTAGGTACCTTTTTTCCAAGCTAGGACTTCCTAGATGACGTTGAAGTACAAACCCCTTATGAAACGAACTTTAACAGGTCCTAAGTTGTGGTTGTATTTTGATCGAATTTTAACAACATAAAGTGTTAGAATTTCGCGTCTTAACTTGAATAATCTAGCTTGGAGACGTAGACGAGGCGATTACAGTTACACTGCAAATCGAATAACAAACATTCACAACATGAAACTCAGTGCCGCTAAAACAATTGATACAAAACGATATATTAATACAATATTCAGTTCAATTATTCGAGTATCGACAAAATTGAATGTATGCAAAATTCACGTACCACATTCATAAGTGGCACACAATCAACAAATGAATATCAGTGGTACGCACACACACACACAAAACGTTACTTCATTATTCCTAAAATTTAATTAGATTTCAGTTTTGAGTCGTCAAACAATGAGGCCAAACAAATATATTTAAATTTGCGACAAAGGATCACCACGGTAGCGTTTTATTAATTACATTAATTTGGCGGTTGTTTCTCTATAGGAAACTAATAATCGGTTTTATTAATAAATTGGGTTAAAACTCGGTTTTGACTCTGTTTATGTCCGTTACAGTATTCGCCTATCAATTACTGTTATACTATTAATCGTTGCTCTGTTGTTCTTCGGTTAATTATTTTGAATGCATTAATTATTTTGTTTCAGTTATAAACCACATCATAATACGAACAAATCTCTTTCAATTTCTACAATGTAGTCAACCAAAACGTTTAAAACTCGTTAAAATCTATTATTTTACGATTTTAAGTATGTTCAAATATTGAAAAAATGCCTGCCGTTGCTCACTTAAACAAGTTTCATGTACTAAGTGTAAATCAATTTGGCTTTCAAAATTCAAAAAGTACCAGAGATAACAATATTTTCCTTTTTAGAAAAAATGTATTCTGGTGTAAGCGATCATGATATAGTTGGTGCGGATTTTTGCGACTACTTTAAAGCTTTTGACTGTGTAAATAATAAACCTGGAATTGTAGGATGCGTTATCCATCACTATGACGGTAAAGATCTGAAAAAAGCCTGGTTTATAGATCGAAAAAGTTTCCATCTTGCGTCGTCCGTTTGAGCTAAGAGTTTACACTGGTTCTTAGCCCGTCTTATAGATTGAAAACTATTGCGCTTTGCGTCGCCTGTGGAACTAACCTTACTTTTATGTATATATTTATCGCCTTTTTGTGTAATGCAATTTTATCTAGCTTGTTTTTCAGTTTATGTGCGTTTTTTTTAATTTGCTGAGAATCGATAATCATAATCATAGTAATGATAGAGATAAAGAGTAGGTATATGTTGATATATTAATGTGTGCCGCATCTGTAAAGTTGTTGAAAAGAAGGTGGCGAATTCGCCCTGTTAATTGGGGTAGAAAAACTCCTACCAGTATTATCTGAAAATTAAAGACAATGAACCCAAGCAGTTTTTTAAATGGACGAGTATGTTATGTGTATATATTAATA
The DNA here is from genome assembly GCA_030620095.1 of Kuschelorhynchus macadamiae. Lineage (NCBI taxonomy): Eukaryota > Metazoa > Arthropoda > Insecta > Coleoptera > Curculionidae > Kuschelorhynchus > Kuschelorhynchus macadamiae. The sequence continues at coordinate 1,135,742 of JAUTXW010005196.1, read as the reverse complement.
TCAAATTTATTATGAAGGACAGACGTTTTTTTAAAAGCCCTCTAAAGTCCAGCAATTTCATTGGTTGCAGCTTAACACAAACGTCGATTTACGCTAGCCGCGTCAAAGTTAAAGATCGCCATCTTTTCGACGGCTAGCGAAAACTCAAACGGATGGCGACAAAAATATAACCGTACCCTTTGCTTTGCGTTAAGTAAACTTCAAGGACAGCGCGATCAGCGACGCAAGACGCAAACGTTTTCAATCTATAACCCAGGCTTTACACTCTACAATACATACCTTTTTCGAGTGAAGTAAAAATGATTAAACTCTTCGATAGACGAAGAAACATACTCACTTTCAACCAAAACTTGAATATTCTGATCCTTATCACGCAGTGGAGCAATATTATGTACGCCTCGTTCCACATAAAAGTACTCAACCTGTATTTTGGTCCATTAATTGATTCCTTGTCAAAAATAAACATAAATTACCAATTTAAACTATAGTCGATTTCTGCGTAGTTTCCGAAATAATTAAGGTTGTGTGATTCTTTGAAAATTGGAGCTATTTTTCAAATCAATACAGGGTTATTCACGCAACCCGTTCATTAAACGTTTTTGATGATGCTATTTAGATAAAAATTTCAAATTTTCGAATTAAGGTAAGGTCAAGGGGTACTTCTTTTTTGAAATATTTTCAACTTCCTGTCACTTCCGGTTTAACCGGAAGTTGGTATCAACTTGCTTATTTTAAATGGAACACCCTGTATTTTATGATATTTTTGGATTCTACGGAGAATTTTAATGCTATTTTATGTAGCATGTCCTATAACTAGGTTCAAGCGTTCTTAAGATATTTGGCCTTGAACCGAAAATGAGCCTTCGGGATACCAAATTTTAAAATCTCATATTTTTGTAAGTTTTGAAGATATAATCTTCATATTTTGCAGACGATCGGTAAATAATCTTAGGTTTCTATTTTTTTTATTGAACTTGTCTATTTTTGTACAGGGTGTCCTAAATTCAGCGGCAAATATTCACATTTTCAAAGCCGCTAACGTCCGTTTTTTTTTAAATGGGACACCCTATAACTTTATGCACTATCAAATGTAGAATTTCATTTTCTATCGAACTGTATTAAGGTTCCCTATACCTATTCGTAACCATTTTCGAAATAATTGGGTTTTATAAAAATATCGTATGTATTTGCTTAAATGTTTACATGTTCTAATGGTGAGCCATGGAAAAACAATTGAGATCCAATATCCAATATGACAAATGATTAGTATGCGTTATTTATCGAAAGCTGTCAGTGATAAACTAAATCTTCTAAATGAAATGGAGAAATACTCAAACGCTGATATTCTCAATCTATTTTATATTCATGGAGAATGTTATAAAATTCTGGAGAGAACGTGTCGTGTGTTTAATGAACGCCACCCTGATTTGCCGCCAATGAACAAGTTAAAATTTAAGAGGATTGAAACGAACTTTTTGCGTTTTGGCAAGGTTAAAGTTACAAAAAATGTTCCGAAACCAGTGACAAATGCCGAGGATAACGTAATAAACACATTAGCTTATTTCCACGCAAACCCGCAAAGTTCAATACCGTCTGCAGAAAACGATTTGGGAATTTCTTCTTCATATGTCCAAAGAATCTTAAGCGAACATCATATGCACCCTTATTGCTTCCAAAACGTGCAAGCCTTGAGACCTGGTGATGACGTCCGACGAGTAGAATTTTGTGAATTCATGTTTTTGAAAAAGAGAACCCTCAATTCCTTTCAAAAATATTTTGGACCGATAACAAATAGAAGAAACGAACATTTCTGGGCAGCAGAAAATCCGCACGCTTTACGCGAAACGCGTTCTCAAGAGAGGTTTAGCTTCAATGTTCTCGGTATAGTATTAAATGATCAGGTACGGTACTGTATTTATGAAGAATTTAAACAGTGATAAGTATTTGGAAATTCTACGAGGGACGGTTTCTGAATTTATAGAAGAAATTCCTATTGGTGAGCTGCAAAATTATTGGTATCAATTAGATGGGGCACCAGCACATAATTCCGCTGCAGTTTATCTCCAGTTATCTCGAATTTTTGAAGATCGCTTGATTGGTCCCAATGGCTCTTGGAGATGACCCCAGCGATCGCCTGATTTAACACCCCTAGACTTTTATTTATGAGGATTTATCAAAGGTAAAGTCTATGCTTCCCCAGTAAATAACCAACAAGATTTACTGGACAGGATACGAATAGCTTTTGCCGAATTAGAAAACGGACAAATTCAACGGGCCCACAGCAACTGTACAAAGAAGAATTGAAATGTGTCTTCAAATGAACGGACAGCATATAGAACATTTGTTATAATTCAATTTTATTATTTTATTTATTTATTGTTGATTGTTGGATTGCTATAATTTTTAAGTTCACTAAAACAAGTTTAGAACAGTCTCGAACTTAGTAGATATGGTTAAAAATAATATAAACAATTTACTGCATTTTTTAAAACTTTAACTTTTCCGAAACGAAAAAATTTCGTTTCAATCCTCTTCAATTTTCTCTTGTTCATTGGCGATAAATGAGGATGTTTTTCATTAAAAACATTCTCCTCGAATATAAAATAAATTGAGAATATCAGCTTTTGAGTGTTATTTTATTTTAAGTTAAAAGTTTCAAATCAGCTGTAATGTTGAATAGAAAAGCACAATAATTGTTTTTCCATGGCTTACTACGGGAAGGTGTAAGCATTTAGCAAATACATATGATAGTTTAATAAATACCTGATTATTTCGAAAATGGTTACGAATAGGTATAGGGAACCTTAATACAGTTCGATAGAAAATTAAATTCTAGGTTTGATAGTGCGTAAAGTTGTAGGGTGTCCCATTTAAAAAAACGGACTTTAGCGGCTTTGAAAATGTGAATGTTTGCCGCTGAATTTAGGACACCCTGTATAAAAATAGACAAATTCAATAAAAAAAATAGAAACCTAAGATTATTTACCGATCGTCTGCAAGATATGAAGATTATATCTTCAAAACGTACAAAAATATGAAATTTTAAAATTTGGTACCCCGAAGGCTCATTTTTGGTTCAAGGTCAAGTATCTTAAGAACGCTTGAACCTAGGTATAGGACATACTACATAAAATAGCATTAAAATTCTCCGTAGAATCCAAAAATATCATAAAATACAGGGTGTTCCATTTAAAATAAGCAAGTTGATACCAACTTCCGGTTAAACCGGACGTGACAGGAAGTTAAAAATATTTCAAAAAAGAAGTACGCCTTGACCTTATCTTAATCCCAAAATTTGAAACTTTTATTTAAATGGCATCATCAAAAACTTTTAATGAACGGGTTGCGTGAATATCCCTGTATAAAAAATATCAAAAATCTTAAATTGGGCGTTTGGTTGGTAATTTTCAGTTTATAAAGCATCAATGGATATACGCAATACAAAATTTTTGTCCAAACCTATACAGGATGGACATACTACGAAACTAATACTGCATCTTTTTAAAATAAAAAAAATCGATTTTTTTAAATAGACCTCCCACATGTTTTTTATTTATGCAAATGACATAAAAATATATCTGTTCTATACCTAAGTTCAATGGTTACAGAGAAAATCGCAATTTAACAGAAAATCTCAATTATTTCTTGAAAATTGAGATGCTACATACTCAAAAAAAGACAATAGAAGGCCATGGAATAGATAATATTTCTATTTGTGTAACAATGGTCCTAATTTTATTCTATATTTATGTATTGCTTAATTTTAAATTTAAAACCATTATTGAAGATTAATATTAGAAATAAATTACTTGAGTAACATAGTTATCAACATAAACAACATATAATAGATTACATGGAAATAGAAAAACAGGAAAAATTTAAAACAAAGGACTATATAATTGATTTTCCACATACTGTTCGTTTTCTGCTATGCACAGTGTATATGTATTCACTTGAATATTTGCCACGGCGCGGCGTTTCCAGGGTTGCCAACGCTTCACTAGGAAATTACTGTCAAAATGAAATCAAAAGGCTGGCAATTACTGGCAAAATATTTTTAATTACTCACAATATAGCATGTTAAAAGTTTATAGTATAGGAATTGTCCAGGACAAAAAAAATATTTTTTTAATACTTTCAATCAATAATACATATAAAATTACTTTAAATTTAGATAAAAAAGATTTTATATATGTGTAGATAAAATAAGAACTAGGTTAAGTTAAGGCTAGACCAGCACAATTTGGATGTGGCTACGGTTATGCCTCAAGTTTTTTAGTGAAAATGTGAGAATTAAAATGTTTTGCTTTAAGGATAATTAGTTTCAAGCGTTTTTGTTTATGACAGATAAACAATTGTTTTAATTTGATTTGCCATTCAATTGGTTGACATTTGCCAATTATTTTATTGTTTACCTGTCAACCATCACCAAAACCCCTTGAAATTGACTAAAAATAATGATTGGGATAAGGTATTGCATAGGACTAAGGTATTCACTCTCTCGATTGTATTAGCCATAATATTGGCATACAATATACATGCAACAAAGGATAACAAACAAATTAATTTGTAAAAAAGGTTTATTATAACAGTATACAAACCCAAACAGATACTAAGAAACTACTAATAAATACATAAACATACAACATTTTTATTATGAGGCATGCATTTTTGGTTAAATCTTAGGAACTATGAGTACATATTATATGAGAATAATCGGGACATATAAATCAAAATAAACATATAATAAATATATTTTAAACAATAAATCAAAATCAAAGAAAACATTAACGTTTGAACCACAAACTTAAATTTTGGAAATGGAGTTTAGAAAGGGCGATGGCTTGTCCCTATTTAATTATTTTTTCCAGATAGAGCTTTGTAGCATTTTACTATCAGGTTGGAACTTTAAACATCCACCTCGATTTTTTATTCCATCTTTTGTTGCTAACAATGCAACTACAGTGTCAGTCTTTAAACGATTTCGATTATCTGTTTTCAAGTTATTTAAGTCGCTAAATAAACGTTCTACACTGGCGTTCGAAAATGGTAAAATTAACAAAAAAGAAATGACTACTTTTAAGTTTTTAAATAACTCATTATTGGCGGCATTTTTCAACTGAAATATTTTGAACCAGTATTGTTCGGCAGGTAAATCGACACTTATATCTAAGCTATCAAAATCTAGCAATGCGTGGTCTCGCCACTCATTATCCACTTCTTGAGGAGTGACAAAATCTTTTAATATCGGAAAGCGTTGCAAAATTGGAAATAAAGTTTTAATATCATAGTTTGTCGCAACTTTGGGTTCTATTACTGAAATGAGATTAAATAGCTCGTCATCAAAAGTAAAACGGCTTTTAATTTCACTTAAAAGCTTCAAATAAAATTTTAAACATGACGTTAAAAATGTCGTCATTTCTTTTTTGTCAAAATTTATATCAGTTTTCATTGCCTCTATTGATTCATATGCTGATATTCCTAAATATATTTTTTCGAGAGGCACAAAGTTTCTCGGGTCTTTAAAATCAAACTTTAGGATATTTTTTTCTTTATATTTTTTTTCTATAAGATTGCTGCAAAGATGAACCATTAATTTTTCTACCTCTGGTTTTAATTTATACAAAAGTAGTGTTTCGGATTGAAACATAGTGTTAAAATTATTTAGCAAATTCAAGACATATGCCATAAATTCCAAATATATTTTTGTGTACTTATTAGTAAGAGTTTCCAATATTTGGTCATTTGTGATTGAGGGGTCCTCAAAGCATAGTTCTCTGAAGTATTCAGTCAGCGGAACATATTGGTCCAAAATTCTGGTGCAACACTGCTCCAATGAGAGCCATCTGGTTTGGCTGGGTAAAAGTATTTTTCGAATTTCACTTTTAAAAAATATTTGAAATTCTTTAAATTTAATTTGTCTAGAAAAGCTACGACTAAAGTGCACCCCTATGTTACGAAGAACATCCTCCACTCTACGAGGTAACTCTAAACAGGCTTTGCTTGCACATAAATGAGTCATGTGGCAAGAGCATCTGATTAGAGCTATATTGGGTATTTCGGATTTAAGATGGGAAAATACGGAATTAAAATTTCCCACCATGACATTGGTAGTGTCTGAAGCAAAACCCACTAAATTTGTCAAAGGAATTTTTTTATCAGATAAACATTTTTTTAAACATTCATAGAGGCCATTAGCGTCTCCTAAAACAACCTCTACCAAATCAAAAAACCTAGTCAAAACTTTATTTTTAGTTTTACAGAAAAAAATAACTGTAAATCCACACTGTTTAATAGTCCCAACATCGGTCATCTCGTACATAATGAGCGAGAAAAAATCACCCGGATTTCTCAGAACAGAAAACAACTCTTGTTGAAAGTGCTTTCCCAGATTTTCTTTAATGATTGAAGTTGTTTTGGATCTTTTACATAAAAAGTCTTTTGCCACTTTGCTATCAGAAAATATCTGACCACATAAAGGACTTAAGGTGTCCATAAAAGAAAATGGTAAATTGCATTCGGCTATTGCTCCAGCAAGTTTTAATTCAACAAATCTGACTTTTAAAAAATGGGACTGATTAACTATATGATCCAATCTTCGTGTTTGACCCACGGCCCTAACTAAATTGGCATGTTTTTCAGTTTTTTCATGTCTCAGAAGATCGGCTTTATTGGGATATATTTTAATATCGCATACCTTGCACAGCGCATACTCAATCGAATCTTCCTTTTTATTTCTGGGAGACTCTGCAAGCCAACCTTTAAAATTATCAATCTCGAGCCATTTTTTACTAAATTTATGAGTCCTAGTTTTCAAGGCTTTCTTTCTTTTGGCAGGTCTCGCTTCAGTTCTGTCGACCGACTCGTCAAGAGACTCACACAACTGTGATGAAGAAGTATCCTGAAAAAAAAATACTTATAATTAAATATTTTAAACATAATATTAATCAGTTTAAATATTACCGACACCAAGTGTCTGATCTCGTCAGCTTCTTCACCAATGCTGTCATTTTCATTAGGTATTTGCAGCTGGTTATCCTTTTCTGCCATGTTTATATTAATAATGCCTGAATCTTGATCGGTGGAACTTTTTCCTCCACTACAAATATTTTGCGATGTAACCACCGTCTCAGTTTTTTCCGATTGCTAAAAAAAACAAAAATATTGTAGTAATTCTCTGATTAAAATTCAAATATGAATTCGCGCTTTAGTACCGACACCCTCTGGTGGCTATCAGGCCAATGAAGGTTTGTATTTTGTTTTCTGTTTTCTTTCTTTCGGAACATCGGAAATCGGAACTCTAGTTAGAACCGTTTCACATGAGCAGGATTATAAAATTCATGTTTTTAATAATACAGAGCATGTGAAACAGTTCTAAAACTGTTTAGAACTGGAATTCCTGAGATAGTAAAACAATCCTATAAATTACATATGGGACTTTTACCCCCATTTGCACCGTCCGTCATACTTTAATCCAGGTTTAAGTTAAACGTAGTTTTGAATGTGACACATAACAACTAATGTCACCATCAAAGCTTTGTTTAGGGTAAACCTGGTATAACGATGACGGTGCGAATGGGGGTTATTAAAGGGTTAATATAAGTTTATGAAATTCATATTTTTTGACCATATTTTTAAATATAAATGGTTAATAGCCAAAATGCAAATTTTCAATTTTTTTTCTTGCTTTTTGGTTAATACAAAATTAAATGGAATGGTTTAATAAAGAAAGACTAAAAAAGCCCTAACGTCGCGCCGTCACTGTATAAAAACTATACAAAAAAACTACCAACTATTACTTACCTTTAATGGTTTTTCTAGTTTTATAAGCCACTTATCCATACTGATTATCAATACACCCTCTAGATTCTTCACAAAAAACTATACACTTTGTTAAATATTGTTAACACGGATTGTTGTTAAATAAAAAATAGGCAGAAGCGTCAAACAAACGTAAAACAAACTGAAACAGCCGGACACGGGAATCACAGGATAGAACGATAACGATAGAACACAAAAAGTACAAGATATGCTACGAACCAAGCTAAGAACCGCGGATTAAATTGTGATTGTCAACATTCAAGTATATATATAACATTCAAGTATATATATATATCTCCACCCTTTATTAACTAATGTCCTTAAACAGAGACAGAAATACATTCAGTGCGCACTAACACTCACTAACCCTACCAATCGAAAACGCTTCCAGATTAACAGTTGAACGTTGACCTAGGAATGAAGCCCAGAATCGAAAACAAACATCGAATAATATCGATATTATTATTGTTTATTTAGAAAAACCTTAATTTTATACATTTTGATGAAAAATATAATGTTCTTAACATAAAAATTGTAGATATATGAAATACTGGCAAATTACTGGCAAAGAAACAATACTGGCAAAATTACTGGCAAGCATATTTTTTACTGGCAAAAGCCAGTAATTACTGGCATTTTGGCAACCCTGGGCGTTTCGGATGACGTCACTATTATTAAGACTAACAATTTCTACACATTTTTTGTTTTCATTCATTAACAGAATAATTGTTTCGATTTTTATACACTCTGTCTTTAAGTATGCCCCATAAATAATCTGAGGGTTTCGCGTTGGCCATGGAATCTCACCGTTACTATATATACTTAAATTAAATTGCTCGTTTAAAAATGCTCTTATATCTTCTACATAGTTGTATAGAGCATCATCTTGTTGATATACCAAGTCCACACGAATACGTTCCGGAAGATCATTGAATTTTTCTTTGTAATATTTCACTAGGCCTCCATTGTGTTCCGCCAAATTAGATTTTAACCAAAATTTTATCAGGTTATCCTCCTGTGACTCTTAATTTTTGACTAAAATTTGAAGTTAATCGGGTAAGTAGTGTTTTAGCTATGCCGCGGATAGACAGACAGACAGACCGACGGAATTGAGAAAACAAGTTCTTCGGCATCTATTATAATACTCTCCTTTTACGAGGGAAGTAAAAAGCATGAGTGGTCGTAGTGCATACATTTCCAAAAAAATGATCTGTACACACCTAAGAATAATATCTTTAAACAAATTGCTTTATAAGAAGACACGTTGTGATTTTTATGTATCGAAGTAAATATATTCTTTATAGCATATGATACTCTTAAAAATATATTTTTAGATTAAGGATAATAACTTCTCTCTTTGGGAAAACAATATTTATTAACCGAAGAATGTTGATTTTTTGTATGTCTATTACACAGAAAATGTTTCTGCTCCTGATTGAGATATTCTTCTATTAAAATGAAGATTATTTATTTCAAGACCCAGAAATTCTTCAACCGAGAAACATTAAAATTACATTTCTTCATTCAAAAGTATAATAATTGTATATTCTCTTGATGAGTATTAAGCGTTACTAAAGATATGTTTTGATTTAAACTGCCATTTATTTTTCAATCAAGAATGCAATAAATACAGAGACAGCTAATTGGAAACTATACCTTACGAAAATCTGGTTTAAGATATTTCGAATATTATAATCATTGTTGCTATTGTTAGGGGGTACATATATTATTATCGCATTAAATAACCTTATTAAGTTTAAAAAATAATTTATTTATTACAATGTTCGAAGAACACTACATTTTTAAGCGGCAAACTAATTGGAAACGTATTTCTGAATCAACATTTTCTAGCAACTTATAAGTTTTTGTCTCAATCGAGTACTTAGTATTTAGTTGGCTATCCATTGGCTTCAATTAATTTTAAACACCTTCTAGGCATGGACTGTATGAGATATCTATAAGTCTCTAGTGGAATACTGGTCCAAGCTTCTCTTATACCCTCGAATACTTCGTCGAAATTTTGGAAAGTTCTTGAAACTAATTTCCTTTTAACTATCATCCAAAAATTTTCTATTGGGTTAAGATCTGGACTACAAGATGGCCATTGTAGAACATCTACATGATTATCCTGAAGCCAGACAGTCAACCTCCTAGAAGAGTACTTTGGATCGTTATCGTGTTGGAATTTCCATATGGTTGCATCACGTTTTCCACTATGTTAATGTATTCGCACTGATCCATAATACCAATTATTCTACAAAAAGGGCCAACACCATTCCAAGAGAAGCAGCCCCATACCATGGTACAACCACCATCAAATTTCATTGTTTTCATGGGGTCGCGCGGGTCAAATTCTTTATTTGGGGGACGCTAAACAAAACGTTTTCCATCAGAACCAAATTTATTTACCTCGGATTGATCTAATCATAGTTTGTTGTCCATTGTTGGACGTTCCAAGGAAGGTGATTTCTAGCAAATTCCAAACGGCTCCTTCGATTCGTTTCAGAAAGGTGAGGCTTCTTCGTTGGTACCCTGCCAAAAAGTTGTGCCTCGTTCAAACAATTACCTTCACTTCGAACAGTAAATGAACTGCTGATTTGTGAGGGTCTGCCTTAGAAATGCGAACAATTCGACGATGTGTTTCCATACTCGTTTTTCTGACTTCCTAGGAACAGTTCTGGTGGTTTCATGAATCCTAGCACGATGAATAGCGTTAAACACCGCCTTTTTGGAACGATTAACCATTTCTGCAATATTTTGATACAAATAGCCTTGCCTATGAAGATTAATAATGACTTGTCGTTTATTTTCGTTACAACTTTTTCGCGAACTCATATTTGCAGATATTCGAATGGAGATTAACATTAAATTATTGACAGGAACGGAAGTCAACAACCCACTAAAGCTCTACGGTAACGATTTTCAATTTTAAAACTGGCCTACTTGTTAGACAATGTTGATTCAGAAATACGTTTCCAATTAATTGTTGTTTAATGCAATAATAATAGATGTACACCCTAACAATAGCAACAATGATTATAATATTCGAAATATCTTTAACCAATTTATTACTAGCAACGGTTCAGATTTTCGTAAAGTATGGTTTCCAATTTGTTTGCCATCACTGTATATATTATCTTGATTTAACACTTATTTTTAGAATCATATTTTGAATTACGCTGGTAATAATTTTCTTATTTTTCCAATTTTTCTTTTATTAAAAAATAACATTTTGCCTTATTTTCTGTGTTAAATATATTTCTTTATTTTTCGAAATGTACATATTATTATTGCTATTTTGATTCGTCAGTTTAAATCGTGTTTTAACGAATAATACAGTTAAATATCATCTCATATATTATAACAGTTGAATTTTTAAACTCTACGTAAAATTTTAGACATATACTCTCACTATATTTCGGGACTTTTGTATTTTTCATATAAAGTGCCAAAATGACAATATGCAAATTTGAGAACCTCTAGAACAGGGGTGCTCAAACTTGAACTGCTGGCGATCTACCTCAATATTTTTAGACTACTTACGATCGACTGTGAGAGGCTGCAAGTATGTATGATGCAGGGTTGTCGTACATACACCCTACCTACCTACCTACCTAGGTAGGGTGTACCGTAGCATATATAGATATTAGCTTTCCGCACAATATGAATTATTTTAGTCAAGGTTTGGGTTAGGTTTAGTTAGGTTCTTCTCTACAATATCAATGAAAAAACTCATAGTTATTCAAAATTGCGAGTTTATTGGTTGTTACAAAACAAAAGAGTTACATATGGTGTTAAACTTAACTAAGGAGTGACTTTGGATGTTGAAGCGTGACACTGCATGTCCTCAGCATACTTTTCATAAGATGGTACGTAACCACTGAGTGCTAATCGCAAGCATGATGACATATGATCGTCAGTTAGTCGATTGCGATATTTTGACTTAATTATCTTTATTTCAGAAAATGCAGACTTGCACAAGTAAGTTGACCCAAACATTGCTGTCAGTTGAAGGGCGATTTGCCTTAGATTCGGATATCTTCAGATATAAAACACCAGAAATTTGTATCAGATGCTGTTGCTTTGAGATGTATATCTGATATAATCTCATTTTCAACAGAACATAAGTTCATATTAAACTGACTTGCTATTTCAGTAGCTAATTCCTCAATGTTTTTACATGAAAAAGGATAACTCATAAGTGATGCTACATTTGCCAATTTACTACAATCATAAAAACGCATTTCGAATTGTTCCAAAATATTTGATAATTCAGACTCATACGTCTCATAATTCAACTGAGGAATCCTTGCTTTCAAAGAGGGAAAATGTTTCCGATCCTTTCTTTTCAGTTGATCTATCATACTTTTGAATGCGTCTACTGAGCTAATCATCTCAATAACAGTTTTTCCTTTACCTTGAAGCTCCAAGTTAATGGTGTTTAAGTGCATTGTGATATCAGTCAAAAATGACAAATCAGTCAGCCATTTTTCGTTTTTCAACATTTGAGTGTCATTACCTGTTTCGTCTAGAAAAGCTGTTATTTCGGGCAATAATTCTTGAAACCTTTCTAGGAATTTTCCGCCACTCAACCACCTGACGTCCGTGTGAAGAACTAAATCAGTGTGTTCAGCTGACTCCCTATCTTCCAACTGCAACTTAAAGAGCCGCCGTTGCAAGCTACCTGCACGGATGGAATTCACAATTTTTGTTGCAATGCCCATAATTTCCTTCGTGTTTAAAACTTTTGAACACAAAACTTGTTGATGTATAATGCAATGGATTAAAAAAAATGAAGGGAAATCTTCATTAGCTCGACACTTGCTGGTGCTCCATCGGTTGTATTGCACACTAATTTATATATTGGTAGCTTGTAGTTTTTTACAAAATTGAAGAAAACGTCATATATATCTTCGCCACGGGTTTTCCCCTTCAGAGGAATGATTGTCAAAAATTCTTCCTTAGCCAACATGTCATTGAATACCATCCGAATAAAAATACAGAGCTGGGCTGTGTCTGTCATATCGGTGGATTCGTCGAACTGTAAAGAAAAGTATGTACATTCCATGATATCATTTTTTAGTTTATCTGCCATGTCCTGACTCATGACTTCAATACGCCTTGTGACAGTCGGACGAGATAACTGAAGTTCTCTAATAGCAGACATGATTTCTGTTTTATTTTTAAAATCTCCAAATAAAGTCTCACCCGCTTCAATAAATGCTTCCTTCACAACCGATCCATCTTCGAATGGTTTCTTGTGTTTCGCCAATATATGAGATATTTTAAATGACGCGATCGTAGCAGCTTTTGATTGTTTGGCTGGTCTCGTGAACATGGTTTGTTCTTTTTTAAACAAGATATTACTTTTCGTTTTCTTAATTCACTCTGTCGCGGAAAATCCTTTTCATAGTTTTTATGAACCGTTTTATGATGCCTCTCTAAGTTACCACGCTTAGGTATTGCAACTGACGCACGACAAATAAGACAAATGCACTTATCCTTCACCATACAAAACTAAAATTCTTCCTCCCAATCGTTATTAAAATGATACGTTTTAGATTTCTTCGCTGCACTCATTTTGTACTATTTAATAATAAACTTTGTATCGACGTAGTATTGTCTTCAAGTTGCAATTCAGAATGACTTCAATTCCTGCAGGCGCAACATTTATATCGGCGTGAACGAAAGTCTCGAATGTTCCCGTCAAACGCGCCGCCCGAAATTTCTAGAAAAGCGGCAAGAATAAAAAACGCGGCTTTTCTTTGACAAGCACCGCGCGTTCCTTTGATAAAGCCGCCTTTTGCCGCTAGCAGAGTGTTATTTTATTACGTAATAAATTTTTGTAGTTTAGTTAAGTACCTACTTATTAAAAAAAAAATTCTTCTCGAGATCTACTCAAAAAGCACTCGCGATCGACCGTTTGAGCACCCCTGCTCTAGAGTGAAAACGGGATAACAAATGTTCCTTGTTATAATTGGTTTCCGTTGTTGTCTATCTTCTGAAGCTGTGCCACTTACCAGTTGTTAAAGTGGAGTTGTCCATTTGAACGTTTCAGCGGTTTTGAATATTTTCTACAGGGTCCTTATCTGCAGATATACAGGGTGTTAATGAATGTCACGTAGATACGGAAGGTGACAATTCTTTGACTTATTCTATAACTAAAACTTCATATAAACATGGGTCCGAAACTGATTCGAATTGAGAAGTGTTTTCTGTGTGTAATATTTCGCCATACATATCTCAACTTAGAATTTTGTGTACCTATTTCTAATTACTAAAAACCCACCCTTATTTATGCTGCATGTCTGTAAGGAGTATCAATACCGTAATTAATGCACTTGTCCCTTTTACACTTACAGTTACAAAAAGTCGCGGTGTCATATTTCGTATAATTAAGGTAAGTTAAACGTATTTTTTTTAAGTACCTACCTACACGTGCATCAATCATCTTAAATTGGAGTCGCGAAAAAGCAAAAACAAAAGAAGAAAAAGGCTAAACGCATCTCTTGGGCTGTCGCATCTAATCGGTTTAATCGGCGATGTTTACCAAGGCATAAACGAGTCGCCACGCCATTGCGTTGGTCAGTCGGTGTGCCCAGCTTTGTTGCGACTGCTTCACACTTGAGTTGGTCGCGTTGAATGTGCCCAACATACCGTAAATTTTTGGAATGATTAAACTTTTTTTTTCGAAGTGGGTGGCGAGCTATGTAATTCTCGTATTCTCTATTATTGCGGAGATTAATTTCCCTCGTATTGTTGCCATTGCTTTAAGTGAAATCGATATCGGACGTGCTTACGGTTCGGTCGAATTAGTGAGCAGGCAATTAAAATATCTTACTATCAAAAAGAGCAAAAATTTAGACATTCACATTAGTATTCGTAAAATTGTTTTCAGACCCCACACAATTCCTATGGGGGAAATGACTTCCAACCAACGCTTTCTTGTAAAATTAGTATATAGATAATATGTTAAAGAGAAAAAGTTATAAAAAAGCTATCTGTTCAGGTTACTATAATTTAAAAGATCCTTCCTCTAACTATAACTGTATTAAAATAAATAAATAAATAAGGCTTTTAATAAACATATAAAAACAAACAAGACCATTACATTAAAACTGCCAGGAATCATCCCTGCGCTGGCGAAGTCTAGCAAATAAATGCTACTCTACTTAACCAGCAGAGGGACTATCCTGTGCTATGGAATGCGTAAGAAAATAAGATACATAATTAGTTGACAAAAAATGGCGGTTTGTTTTTTAACATGGCAAAACAGATTGACACAAAATTTTGTTGTTAAATTCTTAGATCACAAAAATATGTGTGAATAATAATATTTAAGGTTACAAAGTGTGCGAGAGCGACGAAATTAAAATTAAAGAAAAGAAGTACGGAAGGAATATAAAATAGCTAAGGTGTTTCTTTAGGAAGATCCATGCCCACAGCCTTTTGCCTATCTAAAATAAAGTGTTTTAATTTAAATTTAAACTTATTAAAATTGAAAAGTCTGAATTCTCTAGGCAATAAATTCAAAAGGGAAATTGAAATGTATGAAAAAGATCTTTTAAACAACGTTGTTCGAAAATGAGGCATTGTGTATTTATCCTTAAATCTTACATTAACTGAATGCTGTGATTCACGAGTTTGAAATATGTTATTCAAAGAACAACTGGATTTGGGATCTTTAATAAGTTGAAAAGCAAAATTTGCCAGATGATGTATCCATCGATTTTCCATACGTAACCAATTTAATTAATTTATTTTATGAGAAATATGTTCTCTTCTAGATATATCAAAAATTAAACGACAACATGAATTTTGTATGACCTGTATTTTATTTTTGTCCAAAGAATTCAGACATGGAAAATAAATAAAATTACCATAATTAAATTGTGAAAGAATTAGGGATTCTGTGAGCAATTTTTTTAGATGAAAATTAAGAATATGACGGTTGACAAATAATATTTTTAATTTAAAAAACGACTTTCGTCTAAGTTCCTGCACGTGACTGCTGAAGCGCAAATTAGAGTCGAAAATTATACCCAAATTCCGAGCCTCTTCAACAAAGTTTGATACATTATTGTCGATGGAGATATTCAGGCGTGAAGCTAAAAGGTTGCATTTGTCCCTATTACCAAATATCATCACATTAGATTTTTTGAATTTAAATTTAGATTATGTTCTTTAGACAAAGTATTAATTACATTTAAATCATTATTTATTATATTATTAGCCACTTCAAACTCTTCGGGTCTAAAGGTAAAATAAATCTGGGTGTCATCTGCGTATGCTATTATCTTACAATTATTAAGAGACGTTAAAATGTCAGAAGTATAAATGCTGAAAAGAAGAGGTCCCAGGACAGACCCTTGGGGTTCACTAGACAATATAGAAAGTTCTTGTGACTCACGGTTATTATAAGAGATTTTCTGCGATCTGCATGATAGATAGGATTTAATTAATTTTACTGAGACGTTACGTTAAGAGCAAGTTATGGTTGATAGTGTCAAAGTCTTTAGAATAGTCAAGTAACACGAGCACAGTGACAAGACCCTGATCACTATTTACAAAAATGTTATTGGTAATAGTTGGAAGAGCAGTGGAAGTACTAAACTCGGGTCTAAAGCCACACTGCACTTCAGGCACTATGTTATTAAAAATGGCAAAATCGAAAATGTGTTTATATAATATTTTTTTTCTAAGATTTTAGAAGCCTCAGGCAATATGCTTATGATTCTTAAATCAGAAAAAGTTTGAAGGTCCTTATTTTTATTGCATATATTTGCACTTATTGCATTTTTCCATTTATCAGGAAAATAAGAATTTTCTATGCAATAGTTAATAATATGAAGCAGTATAATATCAATATGTGGACTACAATATCTCAACATTCTAAGTAAAATATTATCAGAACCAACACTATCTTTTTTTAGAGAATGCAGAATTGTATTAACTTCTTCAACATTACTTAATTTGAACGAAAACTGAGTACTTCTTGAGGAGTAACTATTGCTATAAAAATGTATTTTATTCTCACAATTATCGGATACATATTGAAAAAATTTTGAAAAATAAGAATTAATAGAATTGGGGTCTGAAAGATTAGCTGGCAACTCTGGCCGACCTTGTTTATTACAATGTATATTATTACGTAAAGCAGACCAAGTTCTACGATGCTCACGCCTAACAGCAACTGAATTAAGATAGTTTTGTTTTTCTCGTCTTATCATAGACACGGAAAGATTTCTAAGTTGTTTATAATTATTCCAATCGACTTGAGAATGAGATGTTTTATATGTTTGTAAAGCTTTATTTTTATCTTTAATTAACATTTTTAAATTAGGAGTTAGCCACTCTGCCTTTGGTTTTGTAACTTTGTGACTTACTATCGGAGCGTGTTTATCAAATAAGAATATAATAAAATTATTAAAAATAGTAATTTTTTCATTTATTTTGTTTTTGTTAAAAATAGAGTACCAGTCAAGAGCTGCAAAATCGGAGATAAAACCATCATGATTAAAACGATCAAAGTTACGATAAGAAATAACCTTTGGAATTACTTTATTCTTAATCACAGAGAGATCACAATACGTTACTCTGTGTTCATTGCTGTTTGACGCACTTTTTTTGCCCAAACGATAACACATGCTAATATCGTTTTTAAAAAGGTTTAAAGAGAGTTTATTTTTAAATAAATTTATGATGACGTCGTATATGTCATTATTGGATTCTTTTACACCATGAATAATTAGAATTTTTTTGTTGTTTCTCAATTGAAGATCGTTTAAATGGTGGTTCAAGGAATCCTGTTCCTTTCTGAGTCGACCTAAGTCATCCTTAATGTCATTAAGGGAAGACGTGATGCTTTTTTCAAATAAAATAAACTTGTTTAAGAGATCCGTGGTATGATTTTCTACTCCTGCAGCATTGATTTCCCCGTTGTGTGGATTGGTTATATTCTTACCCTGAGATTGCAATAACAATCTGAATTCATCCATGTTCTTCGCAAATTGATCCGTCATTTTTTCAACTCGCGCATTAACACTTTGTACAGGGTGTCCAGATTTGGTTGCAAAAGCAGGGTATCTCGCTTATTTTTAAAGATAGAACATTGCGGTTTTCACGAACCTGAGCTAATTTTTTGTGAAACTCATGAAGCCGTAAACAAAATTTTCATAGCCTTCTTCGTTTATGAGATACAGGGCGAAATAGAAAATTTTGCATTTTGCATTATCCTTTAACTTAACGCAAAGGGAAAAATTGCTGCTTATGCAATTTTTTATGCTGGATCCAGTGGCGTAGTCATATTTTTCATTTGAGTTGTTATTTTTTAGATATGACCTAAAGTTGTGTTTTTTTAAATGGGACAACCTGTATATTTGTCCAGAAATTGATTTGTCCTTTTAAAAGCTTCTCAAAAATATATAATAGTATGGGTCTATTTTAATAAACAACAACAAAAATCCTAATTTTTATAATTATCATCCCAAATTTTGCAGTAGGCCATGCAAAACAATGCTGCCTTTTATTTAAAGTGTTTTCAATATCTAAGCCTAACAATAAATCAAAATAAATATGTAATATAAATATAGCTATTTTCAAAATTGTATTTATTTATTGTGTAAAAATATATTTGTATTATTTATGTAACACAAACTTTCAAAACAGTAATAAAGTATTATGTTACAAGTTTTATATTAAGTAATGAAAATGTTGAAGCTGTTCAAACTGATTTCCATGTATTTTAACAGGTAAATTTTTAATTTTTAGGTATGTTGCAAAATAACTATTTTTAATTTTTCTCTTATTGCATTTCCTAAATCTTGGAGGCATTATCCTTTGTAATATATCCACTTTTTATCGGTTAAAAAAGAATTTACTTAATTACGGATCATTTATCAAACCTCGTACGAAAACATATAATAAAGAAAATCGGGAGGCTGAGGAAATTGCGGTTTTGGCTAATGCAGATAGCTTACCCTACAAACTTTGTAGGGCCAGTGAAAAGAGCATAGTGTTCCAAAAACTAGAGTTCAAGAAATTCTAAAAAAGCACAAATACCACCCATACAAATTTAGTGTGCGTGCAGCACTTACAGCCAGGGGATGCAGAACGTCGGGTAGTCTTCTGCAGTTGGTTTCGAGAAAGATGCGATATGGTTAGAGATTTTGAAAGGAAGGTTATATGGTCAGACGAAGCACATTTCAGTAATTCTGGTATACTCAATAGGCACAACAGTAGATTCTGGTCCCAGGAAAATCAACACCAAATATTTCTCAGAAGACAGCAGGGCAGGTTTGGTCTAAATGTGTCCTGCTTCATATTAGGAACGCATAAAATTTTATATATTTGAGGGAAATCTAACAGCCAATCGCTATATAGAAATTTTAGAGGCAGCTATACCTGAATTACTTGACGGTGTTCCTCTAGCGCAAATTAACGAAATTTATTTTCAACAGTCTCTAACGGTGCTCCTGCACACAATTCTGGAATGACGAGATTATTTCTGGACAATAATTTTACCAATCAATGGATCGGAACAAATGGACCTATAAGGTCCTAGGTCCCCAGATTTGTCGATTTTAGATTTCTTTCTATGGGGATATCTGGAAAATAGAATTTACAAAGACCACTATGATAATGTCCAAGATTTAGGAAATGCAATAAGAGAAAATTTTCGCTATTTAGAAAATCATCCCGTTATTTTGCTTAATTCCCTAAAACGAATACGAAAATTGTGCGAAGCATGCATAAAAAAATGGAAATCAGTTTGAATAGTTCTTTTGATTTCCTTGGTTACATTTTCAGTTATCTTATACGACAGTTGATTTTTGCTGAAAGTCTTGTTACATAATAATTTATTACTGTTTTGTTCTTGTGTTACATAAATCTAGGTAGGTGATACTTTTTTGGTGCGAAATTATCAATACATATTTTGATAAATAGATTTAATTACATATTTATTTTGATTTATTGTTAAGATGTAGATATTGTTAACGACTTTAAATAAAAGGCAGCATTGTTTTGCATGGCCTACTGCAAAATTTGGGATGATAATTATAAAAATTAGGATTTTTGTTGTTGTTTATTAAAATAGACTCATACTATTATATATTTTTGAGAAGCTTTTAAAAAGACAAATCAATTTATTTATTTATTTATTTATTTATTTATTTATTTACGGGCTATGCCCAATTTAGTTAACATTTAAGTACAATATAATATGTTGCGTTAAATACAATCTTAAATGTTCTTCTAATACATCATCCTCAAAGTTATTAATTAATTTGAAGAGTTTTGAGATGCCTTTCAAAGTGAGACATACTACCAAAAAAATTTAGTTTCGGATACACATTTGCCAATCTCGGTACACGCGACAAAAAGGTATTTGTTCCATAGTTAGTTCTACTCCGAGTTACTGAAAACGTTGCCGTCAATCTGGTATCTCTAGTGGGGGCACGAAGTCCCACCCGAGACCGAAGATGACAGCAGTCCACATAATAATTAAGAATCTTATACAACATTTTAAGGTCCCTTTTGTCACGCCTGACAGACAGTGGCTCAAGATTGAAAACCGCAAGGTTCTATCTTTAAAAATAAGCGAGATACCCTGCTTTTGCAACCAAATCCGGACACCCTGTACAGTTAACGTTGATTTACCCATGATTTTCCTTTTCTTTTTCCTTAACCGTTATGTTAAGCGAAAACAGGTACTCAATACACTACACATTAATCACAATTTGAATTAATTCGGCAACAACCAGTACTTTTAATGAAAAATAGTTAGCGGCAATCAGACACAAACTACTCACTACGTACATGGGATCCAGTAGCATAATAGGCAATTTTCTTAGAAAACTAAATGTTAATGTAGCATATAGAACCAGTAACTCCTTAGGCAAATTCATAAAAAACAGTAAATCAAGAACAAATTTAAATAAATAAGTCGGGTGTCTATACATTAACTTGTAAAGATTGTCCAAAAATATACAGGGTGTTATTTAGTACGTGGCCAAACTTCAAGGGGAGATTCTTTGAGAGATTTTAAGATAAAAAGTTTATAAGAACACGTGTTCCGAAATACTTCATTTTCAAAATACAGGGTGTTAACCTTAAAAAAAAAATCGGTTTTCCGCAAAAATCTTAGAAATCTTTTAGCTGATTTTGATGAAATTTGGAAGTGTTATTTATATTAGTAAGAGGCTATTTTGATCCTAACTAGATTATAATTATTAAGTCCAGTGGTGTCCCGGTAGGCACTTTAACCAATATTTTTGAGAAAAAAATGTGCGCCACTGTCTTTTTTAATTTTTTTATATTTTTTTCGTATTCAGCAAATAAAAATACAACTTTTTCGTTTGTAGAATTTTTTTATATCTGGCTTCATATTCGAGAAAAAAAATCACAGATCTTGCGCCTTACGCAAGTATCTTACGTATTGAAAATACCCGACACATCTTTTAAATTATAATGTTTTAATCTGTCCTTTATTTTTTTTAAGGTTATAATCTTTTATGATTATAAAATAGGTACATTTTATTATCAGATGGGTGAAGAAATGGATTAAGTTAAACTAATACGTATAATACATAATGCTTATATTTTATATTTAAAAAAAAATATTGTTAAAATCTATACAAAAAACCGTGGCAATCTAGAAACTTAAGCTTGGGTATTAAAATATTGTAATATCAATAAATTGCTTGTATTTCATATTATATAAAAAAATATTATTAAAATCTATAAAAAAACGTGACAATGTAGAAACCACCATTATTTTATAATATATAAAAAAGAGGATTACAATCCAAATAAGAAACTAAGCAATCTAGAAACTCAAAGCTTAGGTATCATAAAATATTGTAATATTTAATAAATTGCTTATATTTCATATTATATAAAAAAAGATTAATAAAACTTGTAAAATAACGTAGTAGTCAAATTTTACCTAGATCTGAAAATTAAAAAAAATCCCATATGTTGCGAACTTTACTACTGGTGACAACGTACATCCCATCATAAAATTTGCCATCGAATTAGAGTTGCATAATTCAATAAATTTTTTGGATGTCAAAATTACCAAGCTGCCTAGCAGATTGGATTTTTAAGTATACAGAAAACCTACACATACTGCTTATCATTTATGAAAGCTCAAATCATTCTTTTTGTTTAAATTATCATCGTTTTATAGTTACTTGAATTTTGACTTGTTCATTGGCGGCAAATCAGGGTAGCGTTCATTAAACACACGACACGTTCTCTCCAAAATTTTATAACATTTTCCATGAATATAAAATAGATTGAGAATATCAGTGTTTGAGTATTTTTCCATTTCGATTTAGAAGATTTAGTTTATCACTGACAGCTTTCGATGAATAACGCATACTAATCATTTGTCATATTGGATATTGGATCTCAATTGTTTTTCCATGGCTCACCATTGGAACATGTAAACATTTAAGTAAATACATACGATATTTTTATAAAACCCAATTATTTCGAAAATGGTTACGAATAGGTATAGGGAACCTTAATACAATTCGATAGAAAGTGAAATTCTACATTTGGTAGTGCATAAAGTTATAGGGTGTCCGATTTAAAAAAAACGGACTTCAGCGACTTTGAAAATGTGAATGTTTGCCGCTGAATTTAGGACACCCTGTATAAAAATAGACAAATTCAATAAAAAGAATAAAAACCTAAGATTATTTACCGATCGTCTGCAAAATATGAAGATTATATCTTCAAAGCTTACAAAAATATGAGATTTTAAAATTTGGTACCCCGAAGGCTTCGGTTCAAGGTCAAATATCTTAAGAACGTTTGAACTTAGATATAGGACATGCTATATAAAATAGCATTAAAATTCTTCGTAGAATCCAAAAATATCATAAAATACAGGGTGTTCCATTTAAAATAAGCAAGTTGATACCAACTTCCGGTTTACCAACTTCCGGTTAAACCGTAAGTGACAGGAAGTTGAAAATATTTCAGAAAAGAAGTAGCCCTTGACCTTACCTTAATCCCAAAATTTGAAATTTTTATCGAAATGGCATCATCAAAAACTTTTAATGAACGGGTTGCGTGAATAACCTTGTATATCGGCACGACTTGTAGACCTAGAGGTCAGAATTAAAAAACATCTCAATAGACCATCCACTTCTGCCCTTGGTTTTCATATTGAGTTTAATAAACACCAGTTTTTTCCTTCAAAAAACAGCAAAATTTTATACATCAACACAAGGAGTTTAAAACTTAACTCTTATGAGGATTTAGAAATAAATAGAAATTCTCAGAAGAGCTCTAATGCACTTATTAACACACATGTTCATTCTTTATTTTAAACCTATTTTTTTCATTTGTTGAAAAAAAATTTCACACCAGTCCTTCAACTTAATAGTTAATATTTTTGGTTCAAGGCAACGGCCTAAAATTATCTACCTAATATGCCCAGAAAAAACTACACATTTACTACAGAAGTCAAATAATAAAATAAAATTTCTATATTTTCACAGAAATACGTACTTTTGTGAAAGGTCGTATATTAGTCTGCATACGAGTTTTTACATTTTTTAATTGTTTTTGCTTTTTGTTTTTTATTTTGTCACTTACGGTGTCAGTCCTGATAATGGTCTAGTTTGACCGAAAGCTCTTGACAATTTTAATTTATTATACCCACAACGACACTTTTTTATTAATTTCAAAAGACGGGGCCTATTTTACTACTCAATAAATTTTGTTAAATTTTACAAACGTAGTTACTGTAAAGATCGGCCTAAATCTAATATATCTAACTTTCCTTTGTCAACGAAAATATTTCAAATGTACATACAACAATGGTAATCACCCTCGCTCAAATATTTGTTTTTATTAAAATTTTTCATCTATAGGTATACATTGCTTGTCCCATTTTTTCCATTTAAATTTTCGATACAAACGGCATCTTTTTTTATATTTCACATTTGAATGGAAAATGGAAGAAATTTCAGTACAAAACACGATACATTAAAATATAAAAATCGTTTCATTCCCAATTGTTTTAAATTTTGTTCCATCAGAGTTTGTGACTTTTATAGCATTTTAATATTATTAATAAAGATGCGTTAAATGTAACTATTGTAATTATGTCAAAAATGATAGACCTCCCTATAGTTCTTCTTAATTTTTCGGTCTTCTCCCAGTCCCAATGTTTTCAAAAAAAATTGGATGTTAAATTCTGATTCCACTTAGATGTTAGATTAATATACATACGTGTGAGCAATTCCTTTGCCTATGGCCTTAAAACTTAATATTTAGATTTATTTATTATTACTTGATAATTCTTTACTGTCGTAGTGTGACATAAATAAGTACCTATTAATAATTTCTTTAGCATTGATAAGTTATATAATAAGATATGAATCGAAAAGCTAGGACGTTTTGGTGAGATAAAATTAAATAAATAATTTGTGGTAAAAATCAGTTCAAATATAACATACACACAGAAAAAATTAGTTTTGAAATTGGCTGCTGCGATCATAATTTCGTGTATTTCCCTTCGTATTTAATGAAGGCTGCCTTATTCTAATAAGACTGGAAATTTTATTGTACACTTACACAAACACAAAACAATGGACTATTTTGTTTTTACTAAAATTTGTTGATCTATGCATTGGCAATCCGTATTTACCTTATTTTAATATAAGACTCAGATTTTAGTTACACACATACATATACAAAACAATGGACTATTTAATTTCTGTATAATATTTGTTCATCTATACATGGGCAATCCGATGACCTCATATTATAATGTTAACTTATTTATTCATTTAGTGCGTCCGCACTCATAATCTCTAGGTATTATTTTACTTAACACGATATGGCAGTTTCGGTGTTGAGGTTACGACAGGCAGTGTTAAGTTTGCATGAAAGTGATCGCAATAGTATTTTCAATACTAAAATAAAGGTGACATTACTGCATGTCCCTGGAACAACATTAAAAATTAAAATTAAAAACAGGGGTATTCCTGTTATTTTTTCTAGATCAATAGTCTATTCTTGTCTTAAAAATTGTTATAAATCTAATGCTAGCTAAAAAAATTGTGTTTTATTACTTACTTCTTAATTTTTCTTTAAGTTCATGGACATGCAATAAAGTTATTTAATGTTTTTTCCGAAAACGAAGCAAGATACCGAAAAAAATCAAGAGACAAAAAAGTTGTATTTTTAGTTTCCTAATGCAAAAGAGTTACAAAATTTTTAAAAAAAGTCACTAGCGCACATTTTTTTGTCAAAAATATTGCTTAAAGTACCCCTCGTTTATAAAACTCCGGTCAACATCGAAGAATAATTAATTCAACGAATAAGTAACTCTTGTAATCGAGAGTAAAGACGAGCTAATGCTTGCTTTGAAGTTGAAGGAGGTCATTTTGTATTGTTAAATATTTCTTTAGTTTAAAAAAAATGTGTAATATTTGTTTAAATGTGATTTTAATAAAGCGTTTTTCTTGTTTGATTTTTTTACGGTACCCCTGCTGTACGCTGCTGGCAGAAGGAGACAAAAAATTGTTAGCTTAAATTGATTGAAATTTAGGTAGGAAAGTATACGATCCTGTTTGGAACCATTTACTTTTTATTGTTTCCATACAAGAAAGCAATGACATGCAATAAAATTTAATTTTTTTTCTCAAAAACGAAGCAAGATACGAAAAAAATTAAAGAGATAAAGAAGTTGTATTTTTAGTAGCTGAATACGAAAAAAATATGAAAAAGTCAGTGGCGCAAATTTTTTTTCTCAAAAATATTGGTTAAAGTGCCTCCCGGGACGCCACTGGACTTTTTAATTTTTTTTAAATTAATTTTATTCCAGTTAGGATCAACGTAGCCTCTTACTAATATAAATAGCACTGCCAAATTTCAACAAAATCAGGTAAAGAATTACTAAGATTTTTGCGAAAAAACGATTTTTTTTAAATTTAACACCCTGTATCTTGAAACCGAAGCATTTCCGGACATGTGTCTTAAAATCACTCAAAGAATCTCCCCTTGAAGATTGGCCTTGTACCTAAATAACACCCTGTATATATAGGGCAGACAGATCGAAGTTTCGACAAAAGGATAAATAAACATTATATATGCTTTGTTAAGGGGGATGACGGATCTAATTATTCTTCTTATATAATTAATTGCAATCATCATTTTAATAAAAATTTTAAAAAGTTTTACATACAAAAAAGTAAGGCTTAAAGTTAAATTTACTTTAAATTTTAGAAATAATGAAACTTAAACACACTGGTCTATTACATAACGATCAAACTGACCCAAATACTTTGCCTCTTATAAATATTTTTTGTTAATATAGATTTAGATAAATATGGAACTCAGTGTAAAACAGGTAAAAAAACGGTTTTTAAAAATATCTAATAGATCCTTTGGCTGATCTTTTTGAAATTTGGCAGCTGCATTTGCAGTAATAAGACACCAATTTTATCGTAATTAAAATTATCAAATGAGGTGGCGTCCCTGGGGGCATCTTAATGAATATTATTGACGAAAAAATGTACGCCACTGACTTTTTTCTTACTTTCAATTTTTCTTTGGACTAGCTGCCTAAAATTACAACTTTATGTCCCGCGACTTGTTTCCCAAGCTTGCTTCGTTCTCGAGACAAAAATTAAAAACTATTTTATTGCATGCCCTTAAACAGCATAAAAAAAATTAAAACTAGGCAAAACTGGTGTGTACTGGTTCTTTTTTCCACATTAATAGGTTATTCTGGTCAAATCAATTGCTATGAAACCTATTGTGATTTGTTTTCAATATGTTTTGTTTCGTGTTTGTTTTCTCTCGAAAACGAAAGGAGATACAAGTCGCCTAATTTTGAAAATGAGACAAAAGAGAGTGGCGTACTTTTTTTGTCAATAATATTCGCTAAAGTGCCCCTATGGACGCCACTGGACATGACATTTTTAAACTTAAAAAAAAATCGGTTTTTCGCAAAAATCTTAGAAATTTTTTAGCTGATTTTGATGAAATTTGGCAGTGTCATTTATAATAGTAACAGGCTACTTTGACCCTAACTAGATTACAATTATTAAGTCCAGTGGCGTCCCGGGAGGCACTTTAACTAATATTTTTGACAAAAAAATGTGCGCCACTGTCTTTTTTAATTTTTTTTTATATTTCTTTCGTATTCGGCAAATAAAAATACAACTTTTTTGTCTCTAGAATTTTTTTATATCTGACTGAAAAATAAAAGTGACAGGGGTATTCCTGTTGTTTTTTCCATACCAATAGTCTATTCTTGTCTTAAAAATTGTTGTAAAATTAATGCTATGTAAAACATTTGTGTTTTATTATTTACTTCTTAATTTTTTTTATGTTCATTGGACACGCAATAAAGGGATTTAATTTTTTTCCGAAAACGAAGCAAGAGATAAAAAAGTTGTATTTTTAGTTTCCTAATGCGTCACTAGCGCACATTTTTTTGTCAAAAATATTGCTTAAGGTACCCCTCGTTTATAAAACTCCGGTCAACATCGAAGAATAATTAATTCAACGAATAAGTAACTCTTGTAATCGAGAGTAAAGACGAGCTAATGCTTGCTTTGAAGTTGAAGGGGGTCATTTCGTATTGTTTGATGTTTCTTTAGTTTAAAAAAAATGTGTAATATTTATTTAAGTGTGATTTTAATAAAGCGTTTTTCTTGTTTGATTCTTTTTAATTTCCGACGGTACCCCTATGTACGCTATTGGCAAAAGAAGACAAAAAATTATTGGCTTAAATTGATTGAAATTTAGCTAGGAAAGTATACGATCCTGTTTGGAACCATTTACCTTTTATTGTTTCCATACAAGAAAGCAATGACATACAATAAAATGCCTTTTATTTTTTTTTTCAAAAACGAAGCCAGATACGAAAAAAATGAAAGAGATAAAAAAGTTGTATTTTTAGTAGCTGAATACGAAAAAAATATAAAAAATTAAAAGAGTCAGTGGCGCACATTTTTTTTCTCAAAAATATTAGTTAAAGTGCCTTCCGGGACGCCACTGGACTTTTTAATTTTTTTTTAATTAATTTTAATCTAGTTAGGATTAAAGAAGGAAGAAACTTAAACACACTGGTCTATTACATAACGATCAAACTGTCCTGAATACTTTGCCTCTTGTAAATATTTTTTGTTAATATAGATTTAGATAAATATGGAACCCAGTGTAACACAGGTAAAAAACGGTTTTTAAAAATATCTAAAAGATCCTTTGGCTGATCTTTTTGAAATTTGGTAGCTACATTTGCAATAATAAGACACCAATTTTGTCGTAATTAAATTAAAATTATCAAACGAGGTGGCATCCCTGAGGGCATCAACGAATATTATTGACGAACTTTCAATTTTTCTTTGGACTAGCTGACTAAAATTACAACTTTATGTTCCTTGACTTGTTTCCCATGCTTGCTTCGTTCTCGAGAGAAAAATGAAAAACTATTTTATTGCATGCCCTTAAACAACATAAAAAAAATTAAAACTACCAAACTAGCCAAAACTGGTGTGTACTGGTACTTTTTTTCCACATTAATAGTTTATTCTAGTCAAATCAATTGCTTTGAAACCTATTGTGATTTTTTTTCAATGTTTTTTGTTTCGTTAATGGAAATGCAATAGTGTGGTTTTTAATTTTTTTCTCGAAAACGAAACAAAATACGACAAGTCAAGGGACATAAAAGTTGTATTTAGTCACCTAATTTTGAAAATGAAACAAAAGAGAGCTTTTTTTTGTCAATAATATTCTCTAAAGTGCCCCTATGGACTCCACTGGATATAATATTTTTAATCTGGTTAGAGCCAAACTAGCCTCTTATTACTACAAGCACCGCTGCCAAATTTCCAAAAAAATCAGTCAAAGGATCTTTCAGATATTTTTAAAAATAAGTTTTAATTTTAAAAGTTTAACACCCTGTATCTCGAAAACGCAAGCTTTAAAAATACCTGAGGAATCGCACTGTAAAATATTGAATAATTATTACAAATTTTTATATTATAAATTTATTCAGATCTTATGTAGGCAGCATTTCAAGTCAAAGTTGGTAGCCAAAGATACATGACAATTGAATAAAGCTCTAAGAGATTTGGACAAATCACTATTTTACCTTCCTTGAAGAATGTAGTCAAATATGGTTTCTAGAGCAGTAGGTTGACCAGGCTGACCAGAGATGGGAGCAGAACCTAAAATTAGTGGTATAATTTTGCACCAATTAACATATCCATCGGTTCGGGAATATTAAAAGAATTATCTGCCAATTTTAGGTGGCAAATATGTGACCGCTGTAAAAGGTCGGCATTAATTTTCTGCTGGTCCGAAGATATATTTGGTAAGATAATAGCATTAAATGCATGGCTTTTCGAGTGATTAAGGAGATTAATCAGATGGAATGCTATTTTTCGCTAATTAGAATAAATAAGGCATTTAGCTGATTATCATATACAATGAAATTAATAAAATATTGCTTCTGCCAAGCATAATTTATTAAAAAAAAAATTCGTGGTCACTCTTAGTATGCCATTTAACGCAGTTTAATGTAACTTCTATGAATTAAATGTCTGTTGAAGAACCTTAAATAATGATGAATATATAATCCGTCCTGGAATTTAAAGGCATCGTGAAAAACTGGATCAAGCAACCCCGTTGGTTTCTTTTTAGTCGTAGGAGGATTGTGACTTTTGCGAGCCAATCGGCGTGTCGTTTTTAAATATAGAAATAAAAGACAAACGTAAAGTCTTGTTAATTTAATATCTATGTTTCAATGTAAGTAATTCATCATTTTTTATATTTAGATTTTCATTGAGTTTTACTAGTCTCTAGCCCTAGGCTATTATCTCGACACATAGCTGCACCAAAGTTTACAGACTTATTTAATTCTGTAAACTTTGGCTGCACGCCTTCATTGGGCGCCGGAACATGGCTTTTACCCCAGTGGCGTAACGTGTTATTTTCAAACGAATCAAGATTTGGTGTTGATAAGTGATAGTCGGCGTCATAGGGTTTGGAGAGAATTTGGAATGCAAGAAAGGAGGATTAATTATGTCTCGGGGGGGATAATGTTTAATCGCCGCATAGCTATTATTGCGATAGATGGGACTATGACTGAAAACATTTACGCAGAAAACATTATACGAGGCGTATTTCGTCCATTTCCCAATAACACTGGCGACAATTTCACCTTTATGGATGACAACTCCAGGCCCCATCGCACTAGAAGGGGTACAAGAGGCATAACAATACAAAATGCCTGCGACCTCTCCAGACATGAATCCAGTCGATGTTTGAAAACGGATTCATAATAGGGTTAATCCACCTTAAACTTTTCAGGACATTAATAACCTCATCCATTCACGGGCGTGTCAAATTTTTTGTGGCAGAGAAATTAATAAAAGTGCTAGTTTTTGTATTACATTTAATTTTTGTTTTGTAAAAAAAGAAATTCAATTTTTGTATACGAAATCTTTATAACTCCAAATTTTCAATTTTTGCTCATAATTAAATGTTCTTTGCCATACGTTTTTATATTTATATAAAAATAAAACAGCTCCTCCAAGAATTTTGCCGATGTATGTATTTCGTTCAAACTGAAAACTAGGATATGTATTATTTCCTAAAATAATACATTAGTTGGAACTTAAATTAAATTATTATATTCCTGAATTCGAAATTTAATTGCTCGATACCAACATTATAATTTATTTGGTTTGAATTACCGGGTATCTAATTAAGAATGGGAATCGGCCATAACTCGGTAACCGTTGATAACACAATTATGGGGAACACATATTGATGCGTAATTCGGCCAAGAAAAATGGCTCGAAATTGTTTTAAAATTCGAAAAATGGCCGCTAGGGGGCGTAACAACTCAAAAATGGAATATAAGCATTGTGTTTTTCGGGCAATTATACAACTTTTTGCTATTTTTCATTTTTTTTTTAATTTTCAATAATAAAGTGACGGGGAAAAAATCAAACTTTTTTTCTTTCAAAAGTTTACGGGAAATTCTCACACAATTTTACTTCTTACGTCCCCAGCTGATTTTTCTTGTAGTTTTTGAAAAAATAAACAACATTTTCTGTGTAATTTAAAAACAAAGTTTCTAGCATGCTAAAACAATAGGAAACAGTATTAAATTTAATATTAAATAACAAAATTAGTGAGAAGAATATATATATATATATATATATATATATATATATATATATATATATATAAAGTCATTAGGCTTAAGATAATTATGCATTCAAAAATCTAAAAATATGCTCCGAAACAGGGGAAAATATGCACTTAAAAATGCATTTATTATCGAATCAAAAAAACAGAAATAAAACAAAAGTATAGCAATTAAAATATTTTATTATTTAGACCTCAAGGTATCCTTAAAACGCTATTTTTACCACTGATTATTACATTAATACAACTATATAATAAAAGTATTTTTTTAAATAAAATTTCAACATGTTGCTAACAAAACAAACTAAGTAAAGAATAAACCTGTTTAAAATGTATTGTTTGCATTATTTAACAAGTTGCGTTTACATTTTGTAACTATATAATATAACAAATTATCAAATTCAAATTTTCTTCTATTGTCTGATAATAGTACTTTATACTCAGAAAATACTCGTTCAACATCATAAGATACAATTGGAACATATTCAAACAAATTCAAATCACTGTTTATTAAAAATTATTCATTATCTGGATTCAGTGTCTCTTTATTGTCCAAAACTGCACTAATATTTTTCAAATTTTTGTAACCAATATTTTTTTGTAAATCAGTAGCTAATTTATGAGAAATTACTTTATTTTTAGTATTAGTTATAGTTTCACTCACTCTTTCCATCATTTCTACGGTTTTTGACAAAGAAAAATTGTTTTTAATGTAAATAAAATCCTCACGTACATCTTCTTTACGCAAAACGTTTTGTGCTTCTTGTATACAATGTGACTATTCCGTATCAAATTGGTTGACTGTGTTTTGTGTATGTATTGCCTTGAAATGTTCTGCGTAATAAATGGCAGCGTTTATCCAAGTTTCCCATCTAGATACAATTGGTAATGGGGGCAGAGGGATGTTTCCTGCAGTTTCCTTAAATTTTTCTACCCGAGTCGGAGCTTTTAAAAATACTTTCTTCACCGAGGAAATCAGATCGTTCACTCGTGGATAAAAAGCACGAACTTGTTCTGCAACTCGATAAAGTCCATGGGCAAGACATGTGGCATGTATCATGTTAGGGCACAATATTTATACACCACTTATTGCTTTACACATGTATAGAGCAGCATCTGTAATTGCCACTAACACTCTATCATATTTAATACCACCGGGCCATAAAAGAGTGAGAGAGTCCATCCAGCAACAGTTGAATGATTTACTTTGTCTAAGGTCTTCATTGTAAGTAAATATGATTTATCCCTTTCTGCTTCTACACCCAACACACCAAAAACAATTACACACAAATTAACCGAGACCCGAGAAACTTGCGCTCCACCTCTTCGAAATATTACGAAAAATCACCAGAAGTTTTTGAAGAAAACCTCAAAAAGAAAATATCGACAGAAAAAAAAGGTACAAAAATAAAAATTATAAAAAGGAGAAGAAGAGATCCCTAGACACTCCCCAAAACTGACAAAGGAATACAGACAAGAAGACTGAACCAAGAAAGAAAATAAAAAATTCAAAAAGTAGTGAGGAACAATTGCCACACTCTTTCTCTGTTTGATAGCAGAGAGTATGTATTTGTTTTAAGATAATATAAATCTACACTAAGTGCTTGATTGAAAGAGAGGCAGTAAAGTTAGTGTGCAAATCACCGACTGCTCAGGGAGATTGGTTCGATTTCTATTTATAAGGGTGCAACCAGTTGACTGTTAACAGCTCTAGATGTTATGAGTACCACTCCCCAAGATCACTAAGACAAAAATAATTAAAGTTAATAGTAAAAAAAAGCATATTCAACAAATAACATTTATTAACAAGTTCATTGCTCCCCAAAATATTTCCAGAAATATGTATCTCCTGTAGGTTATTTTATAGAACATATGAAAGAAATTGGCCTTAATTGAAGTTTTTTTTTTTTAAATGACAATTGACTGCGTAATGATCCTATTTTAATCTGTTTTCATACCTCATATATATTCAAATAAAGATCACTATCCAAATATTAGATCAACAGTGTAAAATGTTTTATGAAAATAGCTAAAGAATCACAAAACAACAAACTAAATGTTCAATAAAACCTGAAAATTAAGTAATACGGATGAGAAAAGAAATTTTCAATCAGCTAATGACAGGTAAAAGTAATAGACTCTATATCTCTAAATCTATAAATGTTTATAAAGAAAATCTTTTAAGTTGTTTTAATTTACCGAACAATTTGATCTAACAGTAAAAATTTATCAAAAGATGCAAAATAATCAAGCAATTAATTAAGTTCATTAATTCAATTACAATTAACAATAATAGAATAAAAGAAAAGAGTATTATGTGAATCTAAGAGCAAGCAAGAAACAAGACTAAGTTTCAAATCCAATCACCAATATTATCTAACAAATTGACACCATTGTTTCATATCAAAATACCTTTAAAAAGCAAGTAAATACAATAAATCTTAAATATCATCATATATTCCAGTAGTGTTACCTATCTATAACATTTCTTATATACCTTGCATAAACTAACTAGATCTTATAAGTTAAAATTTCATGATGTGATTACACTTTACAACAACACTGCATCTTAAAGTATACTATACTATCAAATGTTGGCAGAAACCTATAGACTATTGTGTCATAAGCTTATACTGTGATGTTCTGTATCGTAAAGCCTACTATACGGTCAAATATTGACAAAAACCTATAGATTATTGTGTCCTAAACTTATAATGTGATATTTGAGTATCAGCTTGAGTTATAAAATAAAAATAATCTTATTGACAACACCAATAATCATGGTTTATGCACACCAGCAGTAGTTAGAACTTTACATCAAAAAATATCCTCTACACTCAAAAGAAATAGAAAAAGTCATAAAGTTGATCAGCAATAAACAATAAAGTCAATTCAGCACAAGGGATGTTAAAATTAAGATACTTATCTAAGTGTCTATCAGCATCGGTGACTTAGATCAGCAGTCTATCATGTAAGGGTCATCGAAGACATTTCCAGCAGGAAAACTGGGTACGTACACACTTAAGTACTAGGTAACAGACTTCTGCTCCACTTACAATGACACATCCAGGTTCAAACCCTGGTTAGGAGAACAGGAACAAGACGTACAAGACGAGGGAGAAGAAGAGAAAAAAAAACCCTTATTTGATGGTAAAGGGTTTCTTATTAGTCACTTCGTAAAGTTTGTCCCATCAAAAAAATATGGTAGGTGGTCAAGTGCAGTTAAATCCTCACAAGAGAGTAATAAAAGGTTCCTCAACCAATAATATTAAGGTATAACGTAATTTAATACACATAGGAACCTTTTTAACTAAGTTGCCGACGTAAATCCCAAAAGATGGCCTGGATTAAAACAGGATCGCTTCGCCGACAAACTTTCACACTTAACCTTCACCTTCCAGAGAGACAAGAAGCTTAACCTACCTTATCACCAGGTCAAGGCAGCAGTAGGGGGATGACAATCCGTCAGTGGTGCCACTTTACTAAAATCAAACTGACCAAATCTGGACAATAGATCAGCCAATCCCTGAGCTGGATCACAGGAATGAAAAAATATTTAAAGGAGAAGAAAGTAAAATTACTAATTGAACAAAACTAAGGCGCCATCTACACGAAGACTAGTGAATTGCCTCAATATGAAGCGGAAGATTTCGCTAAGCAGAGACCGCGAGCACCTTACTACATCGATAGGAGACTTACAGTACTGAATTTACGGATTTTTATGCATTAAAATGTAGTGACGAAATTAAAATGTTACACAATGTCGAAAAGAGTGGGAGAAAAAGAAGAAGCAAATGGAAAGAATACATCAAAACCCTGAGCTCCACGAAAAGTATAAAGAAAAAGAACTTAACAAAAAAAAGAAAATTAGAGGGAAAACTGAATTCTATCCTAATTTTGTAGTACAAAGTTTTTTCTTTTTTTATTACCTAAACCAAAAAAAAAATTAAATATTATGTATTTCTTTTAATAAATGTTTATTTTTAATATTAACTATTATTTCTCTCTAAAAAAGTCATTACCCTCCACTTACGTCATTACCATCCTTTTCATGATTCTTTCTGCTACTGCCATATAATTAGAAGAAAATATTTTAAAAATGTGGTACTTGGGGTTAGATTACATTTGTAAAATAAATATAAGATTATCCGCTGTTCAGTTGTATTTCTTAAAAAACTAAATATTTTAAAGAAATTTCATAATATATCGTTTTTTAAAATTTATTCTTGCCAGAAATTAAAATAATAGTATCTTTGGTTTACTATATGTTAGAAAACATAAAAATACTTGTCACAGATAATATGAGATACTGGTATAATAAAAGGGCTGGTAATGACAAAAACGTACATTTTTCTATCTTCTTACTTTCGTATTTTTGAGTTTTCTGACTATAGATCAATTTTCATCAGGGAATGTGACAGGGGACGTTTTAATTGTTAATTATAATATCTACCCTCAATAACAAGTTTTAAATTTGGAAGATTTCTTTCTTAAAAGGTAAAAGTGGCAGAGAACTTCCCTTATATCTCTGTTTTAGATAAACCGATTACATTGAACTTGGTGCCAGAAAAAGCGCTCTTTACGTGGAGCTATTATCACTAGATGGCGTTTCGTAATTTTTTAAATAATACGAATTTTCTCAAAATAATCTAATGATATGATATGACTTTTTTATCATAGTTTAATTTAAGGTTATAAAAAGCTTTGAATAATGAAATAAAAAATCCAAGTCCGTATTTAAACTAAAAAGTTGGTCGCCCGAATCCGAAAAGTCTGATTGAAAAACTAACCTCCCAATTTGTAGAGAAGAAAAAGCGACAATGATAAAGTGAGAATTATTTTCATCTGTCATTTCAAATAAGCTTAAAATGATAGAAAAACCATCAAATTTATTTTTAGTTTTTTTTTTTAGTTTTTCTAAAATTGTAGGCTTAGTTGAAATAACAGATGAAAATAATTTTCACTTCATCGATATCACTTTTTCTCCTTTGCAAATTGGCGAGGTTAGTTTTCAGTTCTACGTTTCGGATTCGCGCGACCATCATCAACTTTTTTAATTTAAATACGGACCTGGATTTTTTACTTCATTATTCGATACCTTTTATAACCTTCAATTAAATTATAATAAAAAAGTCATATACCATTTAATTTTTTTGACAAAATCCATATTATTTGAAGAATTACGAAAAAACGCCATCTAGTGAACACTAATAGAATAATTATGGTACAGTTAATAGCTCTAAATGATTTTTTTCTGACACCAAGTTCAATGTATTCGGTTCATCCAAAACAGAGATATAAACGATTGAAAGAAAAAAGGTTTGATCTATTTTCTACCACTTTATTTTAAAAACAGAAAAGAAAGATAAATAGCAAAAAGTTGCATAATTTCCTGAAGAATACAATGCTTACATTTTCGATAAACGTTAATTAGGAAAATTCAAAAGAAAATCGGCATTTCCATTTTTGAGTAGATGTTACGCCCCCTTGCGGCCAACTTTCGACATTAAAAATAATTGCCGGCGATTTTTCTTGGCCGATTTACCCACAAATATTTTTCCTATAGTCTTGTGATCAACGGTTACCGAGTACATAAGCGTAAGGACAATCAAACCATTCTCTCTGTGTACAGAAACTCGGAAATAGTTATTCTTTGCCCAAGTTCGCTTCCCGCTTTCTATACGAATGCATAAACGATTCTCGGCCATTCTTCTCCGTCAAAGGTCCAACTTTAAACCCAAGAATGCCATTTAAAACAAGCAATTTCCACACTGCGGCCGGGCTCGGGAAATCAGACACTTAACAAATGATCAGGAATGTAAACATCATCTTGGAGCTGCTTGGCCGATAATTAAAGTTCAACTCGACTCCGGTGTCAAAGGAGTAGGACTGGACTCCGGGCCCTTTGATGTCCACCGTCTTAGTGTTACACGTCCGGGCCCGGTCCGGGAGGTGTTGCGGTATTTAGCAATGCACAGACGCTTTGTTTACTCTGGACCAGAGAGAGGACTTTGTTTCAAAGAGGAAATAACTGAACTGCTGCAAAAGAAGTTTCCAGTCGCTCAGCGTTTATTTGTGTCGTTTAAAACGCTTTGTGCTCAAACCGAGGTGAATAAAATGTCACTTGAAAGAAATTATTTTCTGGCTTTGCGCCGCGTTTTCCCTCAAAGAATGCCGTTGCATGTAGACGCCGCCAGCCATGTTGACGAGTTGTAATTAGGAGGCGAGAGGTTGCTTGTTTTAACTTGCCAAAGGCATTTTTTACCTTAGGAGTTGGGAGAATTTAATACACTAAGGCTTCTTACGTTCATTCTAAAGAGCAAGCAAAAGGAAATTCCAAAAACGTTAATTGAAAAATCACAGATTTAATTATTTTTTACGCTCGGGTCACAATAATGTTTATAAATCAAGAGACTAAAAATACAGAAATATCCAAAAAATATTTTTATTTATTTTAAACAAAAAGAAAAATCAATACCAATATTTTACCGGTTTCTACTTGTGCCACACTTCATTTTTGGGCATAATTTAAAACAAATTGAATAAATAGTTATTACATTGACACACATCGCCATTTTGTTACGTCATGTTGAATTCGTACCAGTTTATCACTAAATCACATTTAATTTTTCTGCAAAATGTAAAGTCAATTCAACAAGATTTTTTACGTTGATTTTTTGAGATTGTATTTGGCCGCAATTTTTTTCCGCAAATTTTACCAGTTTTTCCATATATCAAATTCAAATTCAAATTCATTTATTTATCAGCAAGATCATAATATAAAATATGACATTTGACAAGTCAGGTTAAAAATTAACTTATAGTCGAATAATATAGGTAGCACGTAATAACACATACAACAAAGAGTAACAATGAATTAACAATCGAAAACAAACGAACATTTATGAATTTTAAAAAGATTTTGGGTCTATAAATTCTTTAAATGAATAGAACGCTTTGTCAAAAAGATATTTTTTAAGGGATTGTCTAAAACCGTTTTCTGTTTCAACTGTTTTTATTTCCTCGGGTAGCCTATTGAAGATCTTGACGCATGCATAGTATGGAGACTTCTCATAGAGCGCTGTGGAATGTCTAGGAATAATTAGGTCCATTCGGTATCTTGTTGAGTGGTTTTCCATATTTTTCTTAAATTTGTTTTTGTTTTTAAAAACATACAATGCACATTTCAGTATGTAAATCGATGTCAACGTTAGTAATTTCTGTTTTTTAAAAACATCTCTACATGTATCCATTCTCTTAAGACCAAAAATAAGTCTTAGCACTCGTTTTTGACATATAAATATTCTGTTAACATTCACTGCTTGACCCCAGAGTATAATGTTATAGGAAAGGTGCGGATACACTAGTGCATAATATGTTGTCATAAGGGTTGATTGTGGAACTGTTTGACTCAGTTTCAAAGTTGCAAAAAAGGCCTTGTTTAGCTTAGAACATATATGATCTAGTTGGGGCTCCCAACTAAATGTTGAATCCAGGTACGTTCCGAGAAGTTTGGCAACTGGTTTATCATTTCCTAACTGAACCCTTTGATTTGTTTTATGGAAATGCACTGTCACAGTCTTGTTTCCATTGAGGATTTGTTGGTTTGAAAAGCACCACTGGTTCATGTTGTTGCATACTTCTGTAATTTTTTGAATAATATCAGCTTCCGTATTTGCAGAGATTGCGACTGAGGTGTCATCGGCAAATTTAATAGTCATTTCTGGAAGAGTTAGGTCATTGACATAAATTATGAATAATAGAGGCGCTAGTACTGATCCTTGCGCTGTACCTATGTTAATATCATATTCGTCCATTCGAGACCAGTGTATCGATTTTCACTTGTATTTTTCTATAGGACAAGAATGAAGTTATTAGTGACAGTACGTTCCCTCTGATCCCAATGCTGTAGAGTTTTTGGCTCACAAAATCTGGATTTATTGTATCAAAGGCTCTCGATAGGTCAAAGAAAAGCCCTACAACAATTTTGTTTTCCTCCAATTGGGTATGAATAAATTCCGCATAATCGAAAGATGCGGTCTCTGTTGATCTATTGTATCTAAATCCATGCTGATCGTTGCAAATAATGTTGTACTTTGTAAGGAAGGCCATTAATCTTTTGTAAAGCACTTTTTCAAAAATTTTTGAAAAGATGCTTAAGAGTGATACTGGTCTATAATTTTCAATATCAGCTTCATTACCATTTTTATGTATTGGTACAATATTTGCCATCTTTAGAGCTGTTGGGAACTTTCCGGTTTGGATCGAGTTATTTATTAGGATTTGTAGGGGTATACTAAGTTCGTTACATGCCCTTTTCACAACTATCACCGGAATTTCATCGTAGCCTGTAGATTTTTTATTTTTTAGGGATAATATTTTCAGGCGAACTTCTTCCTCTGTTGCAGGTTCGATAAACATAGAGTTTACTAACATTGTTGTTGTTATAGTATGGCGTAAAGTCCCTATGAACTTACCAATACATGCGAACGGCAGCCAGTCATCTTTTCGAAGAGCTGTAGGTTGCAGGTTCTCGGGTACACCTTTCGAAATTAAAATGGGCGCCACCTAATTGACTGTGACTCAATTAGGAAGAAATCTATATTGATATTTAAATGCAGACAAAATAAAGATTTGGAGGGCTTTTCAATAAAACACTATATAAAGTGTAGACTGTCAAATTTTAATGATCACCTTGATCTTTTGTTTTTTTTTTAAAAAAAGTTGTTTTATAAAATAATTTTTGACATGTCAAGCTTACATTCAAAAATTCAATTAACATGAAGATAAATAAATAATAAATCAAGAAAATGTAAAATATATAAAATATATCAAATATATGAAATATGATAGAACGTTATTACCATTATATCATCAACCTATGAACATCTGGCGAAATGTCATGTCGCAAATATGAATATATGAAGATTAAATTAAATAGCGCACAGGGAATCAAAAATTCATGAATTTTCTCTTACACTGCCGCAAGGAAAAGTTATAAAAATATAAAGTGTTTCGCCAAGGCTGCTTTACAAAAAATAGGTTACTTACTTCCTTTCTGCTACCTTATATAAAATTCATAAATATAAAAATTAAGAACTAATTCCTTATACTCTTACAGGAAGGAACTCCAAAACCATTATAGTACTCTTGGTTTATGTACCCCAAAAATTACACCATAAACTTGAATTCTTAACCTGAAACCCTACAAACAATTGTTTGTCTTAAAATAAAATCGACATGGAATGTGCAAAAACAAGTTATTTACAACACAACTATTCAAAGACATTGCCTTACCTCTAGTCATCTAGAGGGCTCCTTCGACGTCAACGGTCACCAATAAAGGGAATTTCCAGACATCTAGAAAGGCTTCTCGAGGACCGACAGCCAAAAACAAAATTCAGGACGCCATTCTGTTTATAAAAGATAATTGCGAATTAGCTCACAGTAGGAAACTAATTTGAAAATCGACTTACCACGTGGTTGATCAAATGTGGAACCAAACAAAATGGGACCAAAATTTATGGCCAGATGATGTCCATAAATAGGCCTTAGACTTTCAACAGCACTGCACTTTAAAATAATTATTTATGGCATACTCTCAGTACTTTAAAAAAATTGGTCCATTAAGGCACTTTTATAAAGCCGGACACATGTTGCACCTCTAAGGAGAGCCAATAGAAAGGGCCGAGAAAATCAGTTCCAGAAAATTCAAAGAAGTTTGACATTCCCCTCCATCATTCTTCCTCACTTCAGACTTATGCCAACCTAATGCCATAAAATAAAATAATAATTACAGTGGAGTTCACTGCTGGCGCCACTAGTAGAAGGGAGTAAGAACCCGATAACATTCGGTGTCCCCGAATACGGCTGGCGAATTGCTCCCGAGCAGAACCAAAATTATGACTTAAATGAAAAATCAGACACTGTCAAAGCTGGCTGGATGCCGAAAAATAAGAAACTAATGAAACCATAGTGACAGAAGAGAAAGGCAGGCAAATTCCGAATATTTATAAACAAAGCAAAAACAAATTTCTTTTGTCTTACTTTAGAGAAGTTGAAAATACTTTACAAAATGTAATCCAATGAATTATGAATAAAACATATTGAGGTATGTAAAATGTAATTTACATAAAAGTCTTGATATTTTAAAGGTTATATTTAACTGCAAAGTTATAATGTTCAATTTTGTTTCAGATTACTAATGGGCTTAAAATAATGAAAAACCATAAGCAAAATGTCTGTTTAACATTCCATACCAAGCAAACATAAAGAAAGGCAGCTTGGAGAGATGAAAACAAAAAGTTATGTCAACTGAAACTTTCTAATAGTTCAAGTGTTCTCAAAGTCTTAAATTGATATTTACAAGAAAGAAGAGAGTAAATATGTTTATCATAATTCATGTGAGTGAAATGGACTGAAAGAAGAAACCAAAAAAAACAGAATATTTTATTGTAAATGAAAAAATTGTTATTTTAATTAATAAAGAAGGCCGGTATCTTATGAACTAAAACTGATTATAGATTCAAACTATGTCACTTTCAATAGTAACACCCTATTAATAAAGATTTTATTAACTTTCTTTTATAAAGTGTATGATATGTAAATTTGGAAAAATCCAACTCGTAGAGTTATACGACAGGATGGTGTTAGAACACTGTGTAAAAATCAGTAACTATATAACTAGCCAAATTTAGTAATTGTCTCACTATTACTATAAACTAAATAATTATACATACATTTAAAAATGTTATAATAGGGGCATTTGATAGGTTTCCTCCAAAATGTTTTTGTATCTTGTTTTCAGCAACAGTTGAGAAGAAATTGGCAAATAGATTGGCTACTTCTTTTTTGTCACTTGTCTGTTGGCCGTTGTAATTTAGTAGTAAGGGTTTTTGTTCTTTCTTTTTTCTGATCTCCTCATTTATAATTTTCCATGTTTCTTTGGATTTATTGATAGAATTTTCTATTTTTTGTCCATTAAAATTTGTTTTTGCATCTTTGATGTTTTGTATATAGGCCTTTTTCTTGATTTTATATTGTTCTACAAGTTCTTTGTTATTGTTAGTTTGTCGTATAAGAAAGTTTAAGTTTATTAGTTCCTTCTTGCTTCGTACTATGTCTTCGTTTAGCCATCTATCATTTTTTGGTATTGGTTTGACAGTTCTTTTTGGGCAAGTGTGGTCAAAGTTCCAGAGAATTGTTGTAGAGAAGTTTTTGTATGCGTTATCGATGTGCTTTTCGTTGATATCTTCCCATTTTTCATGCTGAAGGCTAATTTTGAAGTCATCAAGGTTTTTATCTGAAAGTATTCTTATAATTTTCGGTTGTGTGGTACTTTCTTCAGAAAGCATTATCTGTATTTTCAGTTGTTGTAGCAAATGGTCAGAAATATGCGGCTCACTGATTGTACATCGAGTTGGACAATCGTGTAGGTTTGTGGTCATATAGTCAATAGAGGTTGCGCTGGTGCCTTTGCTGGTAGTAAAGATTCTTGTTGGTTCTTCACAATAGTCTCTTAGATTGTAGGAGTCAAAAAGGTCTTTTAGTAATTTATAGTTTATGCTTGTTTTGTTGAGGCTATTTATGTTGAGGTCACCGCATAGAATAATATTGCAGCAAATATTTGAAATGTAGGATAGAATATTTGAGGCCTGGGTGATAAAAGTATTAATGTTTCCTGCAGGAGGTCTATATAATGAGATTCTAAAGAAATCTATCTTATCTTTCTAATAAATAATTTTTTAGGCTGATTTTTTATAATGTGATTAGGCCACAATTTTTTTTGCTATCTTATATTCATAACAAACAATTATTATTAAATTATAAATTACAAATTACAAATTACAAATTATAAATTATAAATTATAAATTATAAATTATAAATTATAAATTATAAATTATAAATTATAAATTATAAATTATAAATTATAAATTATAAATTATAAATTATAAATTATAATTTATAAATTATAAATTATAAGTTATAAATTATAAATTATAAGTTACGAATTACAAATTATAATTTACAAATTACAAATTATAAAAAGGAAATTGCAAATTATTAGTTTTTAATTATTAATAATTAAATATTAATTATTAATTATTAATTATTAAATATTAGTTATTAATTATTAATTATTAATTATTAATTATTAATTATTAATTACTAATTATTAATTATTAATTATTAGTTATTAATTATTAGTTATTAGTTGGAAATTGGATAATTATTAATTATAAATTATATATAAATTAATATAGTGATTTTTGAAACGGGTTTTCGAATAACGTATTTCGAACTAATGCTTCGGCGAACAA
This sequence comes from Kuschelorhynchus macadamiae, assembly GCA_030620095.1. Classification (NCBI taxonomy): domain Eukaryota; kingdom Metazoa; phylum Arthropoda; class Insecta; order Coleoptera; family Curculionidae; genus Kuschelorhynchus; species Kuschelorhynchus macadamiae. Next base: position 1,092,404 of record JAUTXW010005196.1, on the reverse strand, counting down.
AATGTTGCTAATAAATTATAAAATATTTATTTAGGAATTAGATTATGCTTAAATTACTTAAACGTTGTATTCAATTACTATTATTACAATATCTAAGTCGAAAAAAAATTCAAATATGGGTGAAAACAGAATATAAAAATATTTATTTCTGTAATGTCTCCTAAATGTGTATGTATAGGGTGGCCAGTTTATTATGGGACGATACCTTATCTCAGGACCTGCAAGAAATAGCAAAAATTAATTATTAAATACAAAAGTTTTTTAGATTCATTTAAACTTTTAAAATATCATATTTTTATATATACAGAATGTTTGGTTTTTCGTGTTCAAGAGTCAACTTCCTTATTTTAAATTAAACACCCTGTATATTATAGTATTTTTGGATCCCTCGAAAAATTCTAAATATATTTTATGTATATCCTATAGTTACCTAAGTTTAACCGTTTTTGACATATTTTCAATTTTATGTCAAAAATGACGTTCGCAGGTCTAAATATAACTATCAATTTCTCCTATTGAAAGCCTTTATTATTTAATTGGGGTTGGTTTCCTTGGCGAAGTGGAACTACTTTAGTGGTTCGTGATGACATTTTTATAATAAATATATACAGCGTGGCCAAAAGTTAACACTAAAAATTTAATTGAAACCACCTGTTTTAATAATATTATCTTATTTAGCATTACAAATGAGGGTAACTTGGTATAAGATTGTCTATCCAAAAATTTGTAGTTTACGAAAATTTACGTTTACGGCAATTATAAATATAACTTAAAATAGCATACCGGTGGCTTATAAGTTTTGTTATTAGTTGCCCATCAAGGAGAAGCGCGTCGAAAAAAAAACAATTGAACACTGTATCTGTTTATCTGTATTAATGTATATATATACAGGGTGACTCATGAGGAAATGTCAATACTTCAGGTACATATTCAGGACCAAAAAATAAACATAAAAGTCTATAAGTGTCCGCAAGGCCTTAGTTCCCGAGATACAGGGTGTTAAAGTTTTTATTTAATTTTCCTATTTTTTAAATAAAATCTATGAAAATGTAAATAATGGAGTGAAAATTTATATACGGGGGTTTTTTGGTATGACAAATTCGAATCTAATATTAGTATTACTCTTACTTGTAGGGGGCGCCACCTATATGTCTTTCTACTTCTTCGGACAATCACAACTTTTTGGTACAGTCTTGTATTACATTTTTGAGCAAAACAAATTATTCCCTTGCCATTTCTACGTCAAAAAGGTATACCTGTTAAAAGTGGATACGAGCAACCGTTTTCGAGATATTTGGATTTAAAACAGTTTCGACGCATGTGATTTTTTTTATCAAATTCACATAAAGTATGCATGTATTGTAAAAAAATAGAAGTGTGCCTTGCGTGACAGAACAACTGCTGGTTGGTGTTCTCATCGTTTTTCCTGTTACTAAGCAATAGTAATGTCAGTTAATAATAAGATCAAATTTTGTCACTGTCAATTTCTGTTCATAACTTTTATTATCTGGCAATAATCATTTAAGAAACTTTAGATCTAAATACGTTATTGTGCCTGTGATATTCTCGCATCGCATATTCGTCTATGGCTTCTGCAATGGGGTCGCAATTCAAGCACTTGCGGAGTACCTGCGTCGTTTTCCAGATAGAAGGGTGCCAGATAGAAGAGTTTTTCAACAAGTTTTCACTACTGCTGGAGAATCTAGGATGTTTCCAAGTGCGAAAATTGTATCTAAAAGGGAATCGGGACCCAACGTTGAAGTAGAAGAGGCTATACTCAATACCGTCGAAAATGATCCAAGCATAAGCACTAGGCGGATTGCAGATACTTATCAAATTAGATAATCGTCTGCTTGGAGAAATCTTCACATTAATTGTTTATACCCATTTTTTCTACAACGGGTTCAACATTTGCAGCAGGGTAATTTTGAGTTCAGAATTCAATTCTGTAACTGGATTAATGAAGATCGAAGGTTGTATAGGTATGTTTTGTTCACTGATGAAGCACAGTTCACGCGTGATGGTATAAATAATCTTCACAATGAACACCGGTGGTCCTATGAAAATCCTCACGCTACAGTAGAACATAATTTCCAACATAAATTTAGCATTAATGTGTGGTGTGGAATGTTAAATGGTAATTTAATTGGTCCATTTATAATCGACGGTAGTCTTACAGGAGAAAAATATTTAAACTTTCTTGAAAATCACTTGCGAAATATTAGAAGATGTTCACCTTAATGTAAGACAAAACATGTATTTGCAGCATGATGGAGGCCCTGCACACTACAGTTTACTTGTAAGAGATTTTTTAAACCAAAACTTTCCAAGCCGATGGATTGGTCGGGGAGGTCCGTTTAATTGGCCACCTAGATCGCCAGACTTTAATCCTTTGGATTATTGTCTTTGGGGATGGTTCAAATCACTGGTATATTCCACTAAAGTAAATACAAGAGAAGCATTATTGGATCGGATAACAAACGCAGCACAAACACTAAGAAATGCGCCCGAATGTATCCACAGAGCAACCCAAGCTATACACCATAGAGCTGACCTGTGCTTAGAAGCAAATGGTGGAATTTTTGAAAATTATAAAACGTAACCTAGATTTTATTAAAAACAACTTAATAATAACAATTTTAATAAAAATTAAATATCTTTTGTTTAGTTTATGTCTGAGGCACTGAATACACACCTCAAAAAAATGTGTTAGTCTTTCATTTCAAAGCTTTTGTGCCAAGATGCGTTTAAATTTGGACAAAATAACAAACTTTTAAAATTTTGCGATAAAAAATTACATGCGCTGAAATTGTTTTAAATCCAAATATCTCGAAAACGGTTGCTCGTATCCACTTTTAACAGGTATACCTTTTTGACGTAGAAATGGCAAGGGAATAATTTGTTTTACTCAAAAATGTAATACAAGACTGTACCAAAAAGTTGTGATTGTTCGAAGGAGTAGAAAGACATGTAGGTGGCGCCCGCTATGTAAGAGCAATACTAATACTAGATTCGAATTTGTCATACCAAAAAAACCCCCGTATATCAATTTTCACTCCATTATTTACATTATCATAGATTTTATTTAAAAAATAGGAAAATTAAATAAAAACTTTAACACCCGTATCCCGAGAACTAAGGCCTTGCGGACACTTATTTATATAGATTTTTATGTTAATTTTTTGGTCCTGAATATGTACCTGAAGTATTGACATTTCCTCATGAATCACCCCGTATATATATATATATATATATATATATATATATATATATATATATATATATATATATATATATATATATATATATATATATATATATATATATATATATATATATATATATATATATATATATTTTACTTCAATTTTCTTGGGTTTAGGTTTATGTAAAAATAAAAACGCCTTTTTCCAACTTTGTTCTCTCTATTTTACGTTTCGCCTAACATAGTAGGCTTTTTCAAAAATGTACAAGATTATCATACTACCTAAAACAATAGAATCAGGACATTAGTACACAATTATAAATATGGGACATTACGTTATTTTTTTTTATATATATAAATCACTTTGACAATGTATATCGGACAAAAATTAGTACAGAAATAAATAAAACAGAAATTCACTTTGGTTACATACCTCGATCGATTTTAGGTAGGCTTCATTCATCTGGATGATATTTTTACTTTTAAGTTAATAGATTATAATATACTTGACTTAAATTATGGATGTCTTGTTTGTTGTTAACAGAAAATTTTTCTTTTTTGATGTGTATCATTTCTTTTATTTGTACCTTGCGGTAATTGGGTTCTTGCGTTAAGATTTTCGTGTCAGAAAAGTTAAATTCATGTCTTTCATTCTTTTCATGTTTGTGTAGAGCGGTTGAAGCATTTTTAGTGTATTTATGCCCATTCAGTCTGCTATCTAAGTACTGGGTGGTCATTCCTATATATATTTTTTGGGCAGTTTAGGCAGGGTATTGAGTAAACGATGTTGGACCTTTTTTTATTGGGAACTTTGCTTTTTAAAGGGGTAAAAAGATGGGATAAACGATTGTGGGATTTATGGCAAACAATGATGTCTTGCTTTGCTAAAATAAACTTAAGTTTTTCTGATAATCCATTTGTGTGGCATTGCAACTTAGGTTTTATTTTCATTAGTTTGTATTTTTTCGCTTCTTTTCTTGTTGTACAGTCGACAAACTCACTTAATGATTTTATTAGAATGAATTTTTCAGGGAAGCCATTGTCTTTTAGAATTTATTTTTACATAAACCTAAACCCAAGAAAATTGAAGTAAAATATATATAAATAAATGGTTTAAGAAACTACCAAAAATTATATATATATATATATATATATATATATATATATATATATATATATATATATATATATATATATATATATATATATATATATATATATATATATATATATATACGGGGTGATTCATGAGGAAATGTCAATACTTCAGGTACATATTCAGGACCAAAAAATTAACATAAAAATCTATATAAATAAGTGTCCGCAAGGCCTTAGTTCTCGAGATACAGGGTGTTAAAGTTTTTATTTAATTTTCCTATTTTTTAAATACAATCTATGATAATATAAATAATGGAGTGAAAATTGATATACGGGGGTTTTTTGGTATGACAAATTCGAATCTAATATTAGTATTGCTCTTGTAGGGGGGCCACCTACATGTCTTTCTACTCCTTCGAACAATCACAACTTTTTGGTACAGTCTTGTATTACATTTTTGAGTAAAACAAATTATGTTAGTTACCAAGTTAATAACTTAATGGTCCCAGCATGATAATTGTCAATAATATTTAATTCTGTAGTGCTCCATCGTATTTTTTTTGCCACGCCTCGCCTTCATAGCCAACTAATTACAATACTAGGAAGCCGTAGGTATGGCATTTTTATAATAGAAAAATATTTAATTGCAAATATCTCGAAAACTACAAATTTTTGGAATAGACAAATTTACATAAGTTTACCCTTATTTTTGATGCTAAATAAGATGAAATTATCAAAATTTGGGGTTACTGTTGGGGTAAAATTTTTATTTTTTATTGGCGCTTGCGGCTCCACTTTTTGGCCTCCAAAATATCAATCCGTGATCATTTGTTCACCTTTTCGCGTTAATTTTTGCGTACCCCATGTATTATATGATTATTTAAAAAAAATAAACAGTTTACAGTTTACGCTAAATTTGTATTATCAGTATTTTTGCATTCGTACCTAACCTAACCTGAATATCTAAAACTAAATCTCTTTATTTAAATTTTTATATACCCTGTATAATATAACTGAATTTTAACAATAAACGTTTTGATTTTATTACGAAAGTTAAATCTTCTCAATACTTGAATAAAAATTATATCCAAATAATGTCACGTTCCAATTTGCAATCATTCCCCCCATTTTTGCATAAATTATTACTTTTTTAACGTATTGTATAATATATTTTTGCCACTTTTTGCTCCTGCATAGTTTCGTCCTATGATTTTTTAATCACATTTTGCACTTACATTTTATACACCCCGTTCAATATATCTGATTATTCAATCGTTTTTTTTCTTTTCATTACTGAATTTTTGTGCACCCTGTATAATAAATCTAAATATTAATCTTTACGTTTTACTTAAAAAAATGTTTACCTTCAAAGATTGCCTGCGACGCAATTTTTTTCTATATAGAAGTCTGTGATGTTTTCTTCACCTATTTACTTTAATTTTTATACACCTTGTAAATTATGTAAAAATTTAAAAATTAAATATTATCCAAACGTGAATAAAAAATTGTAATAGATTCTTTTTTATCTAGTATAAGCATATAATGTTTTATTCATCTTTTTTTCAATAATTTTTATACACGCTGTACAGGGTGTTCGGTTATATTTTGAACGGGGTTTATACGCTTTATTTCTCAAGATATCAAAAAATTGTACACACAAAAGTTTTAGGATTTAGTCTGAATCGACAGAATGTTATCAAAAGAAAACATGAACATCGGAAATTGGGAAAATTAGCATCAGCTTTTTTATTTTAAATGGAACACCGTGTATATTTCTAATTTATTGAGAAGAGCTTTTTCTCCTGATTCCAAAAATATATAGTTATATAGTGCTCGCTGTAGCCATTATCCATAATTTTGAAAAAACGTGGAAAAATTATCCGCTCTGGCTTCAGTATAGTAGAAATAATAGAAAGCTTTGGTTTCAATTGTTTTTACTTCAAAATGGCCATTCTGTCACTCACTTATTAACTTGTTTTAACTTATGAGCCGCTTTGGCGTATTGGAAAAATAATGGGAGGCTTTGAAATCAATAATTATTGTTCTTATGTTTTTCCTTCAATACGGCCGTTCTGTTATCACTTACTGAGCCACTTTTTGCCTTTATTTTCAAAACTATGGGATTTACTGATCAAGAAAAAGCCAATATTTTAAAAATATACTTTCGTGTAAATAATTATCGTGAAACACGAAATCAATACAGGAGAGAGTATCCTAATTTAGTTGCTCCCTCAATATCTACGATTTATTACATTGTGAAGAATTTTGAGAACAGAAAAGCTTTGATTAGAAAAAAGAGGACAACCACTAGAAATGAAGATAACGATTTGGAAGTATTGTTATATTTGGAAGGTAAGGAAATTAAACCTATTATTTCTTATCGATGTAGCCGTTACTTGATGGAAATTCATTATACACTAGTATACCACTTATTTATTTCTGTTTGACAGCTGTTTCGACACACTGTGTCTTTGTCAAAAGCTAACTTAAAACTGACACTAAAATCTGTACCAAATATAAAAAAAATGTATATAAAAATCTTAATTGTGTCAATAAAACAATATCGGTGTTTACCCACCTCGTCTATTCTTTAGGTATAAAGATTTAACAAAGGGGAACCATTTAAGTCCAACTGGTCATTCAATAAAATATTTCGGGTTTTCCTCTTGTTAATTTCTAAACTTTCCAAATGGTTCAATTTGTAGCTTTTATTAGCCCTAACCAAAATTTTATATTCGTTTTTAAATGTATGATTTGCTTCTATCACATGTTTAGCGTAATTGGAGTCTGTTTTTTCTTTATTATATGAGGATTTGTGTTCTTTTATACGTTTATTGAAAGATCTACCCGTTTGGTAAACTTTATCACAGGAACCACATTCTAATTCGTATACCCCTGATTTTTTAGATTTATCAGACTTGGATTTAATATTTTTAATATATTTCCCTAATGAATTATTTGTACAGAAGGCAACTTTATAATCTGCTCTCGTGAGATGTTTACTGATTTTAGAGCTAATTTTGCCTGTATATGTTATTGTATTAAATTTGGCTATATCTTTTAAATTATTATTTGGATAGATTAAATTGATTGCTTTTTTATATTGTTTTTTATTTACTATTTTGTCGACTATATTAGGACTATAGCCATTGTTAACAGCAATCTGCTTTATAATATTCAATTCTTTATTATAGTTATCTGATGATATAGGTATACTAATTAAACGATGTACTAAACTGTTGAAAGCTGCCATTTTATGTGCAAAAGGATGATTTGATGTTTTATGTATTGTTATATCTGTGTAAGATGGTTTATGATCAATTTGAAAATCGTGTTTATTGTTATTGTTCATAATTGTTAAATCCAAAAAATTTAGTGTGTCGAAACAGCTGTCAAGCAGAAATAAATAAGTGTTTATTTTGTATACTTATGTAAACTATTATTATTGTTTTCAATAAAATATAATTCATGTTTTTTTTTGTAGAACACCCAGAACGATCTATCTAAGACGCAGTGATAAACTTAAATAAAAAAAGGTGGAAAATTTACGAAACCTTGGAGCACTACAAGTATAAACCTTATAGGTTTAGACCGGTACAAAATTTAACTCGATTGAATAAAATACAAAGAGTCTCATTGAGATGTTGACAAAACTACAGATTGATCCTAATGTCTGTAGGAGAATTTTATTCACCGACGAGCCTGCGTTTACTACCGCAAGTATGTTTTAGAAAAAACAAACATTTTTGGACAACCACAAATCCTTATAAAAAACAAATTGTGGGAATTCAGGGTCGGAAGTCTATTAACATTTGGTGCGGTATCATAGATAATAGAGTTTTGGGGCCTGTAGTAATAGAGAATACTTTGAATGGCCAAAGATATTTCGATCTTCTACGAAATCAGATCGATGAGGTTTTAGAAGAGCTGCCTCTCCAAGTTTTGAACAACCTTATTTGGCACCAGGACGGTGCCCCTTCACATAATTGCATTGAAATTACTGAATATCTAAAAAACAAATATGATCTGTGGATAGGAAGACAGGGATCCATAAATTGGCCAGCGAATAGCCCCGATCCTTCGCTTCTCGATTTTTTTTTATGGAATAAAGTATATTACAAAAAACCAACGACTATTCGCGAATTAGCCGAAAAAATACAAGCTGAAATCAACAATTTAAATCAAAATAATTCCGAATTCACTTTTAAAACCATAACTTGCAAATTTTCAGAATTATTACAGAAATGTATATTGAATCAAGGCGGCTGGGTAGACTAAATTTAATAATAAATATTCTTAATAATTTGACTTTTTTATTTGTTCGTTTTCTGCAGATATTGTAAAAAAAATATTGTTGTTGTAACTTGTTTAATATAAAAATAGTACCAAGAAGCTTGTTACTTCATTTTCTTATGCTAACATCTCTCCTATCATTTCAAGTACTAATTATAGTAATTATAAGGTATTATTATTGTCGACAAGTAGGTAGGTATATGAGTTAATGACAGAACGACCATATATGAAAAGCAAAACAGTTGATTTCAAAGCCTCCCATTATTTTTCCAATACGCCAAAGCGGCTCATATTTTAAAAGAAGTTGCTAAGTGAGTGACAGAACGGCCATTTTGTAAAAACAATTGAAACCAAAGCATTCTATTATTTCTACTATACTTAAGCCAGAGCGGATAATTTTTCCACGTTTTTTCAAAATTAGGGGATAATGGTTACAGTGAGCATAGACAAACCATACATTTTTGGAATCAGGAGAAAAAGCTCTTCTCAATAAACTAAAAATATACAGGGTGTTCCATTTAAAATAACAAAGCTGATGCTCATTTTCCCAATTTCTGATGTTCATATGTTTTTTTTGATAACAAATTCTGACGATTCAGACTAAATCCTAAAACTTTTGTGTGTAAAATTTTTTGATATCTTGAGAAATAAAGCGTATAGACCGCGTTCAAAATATAACCGAACACCCCGTACATATTTAAACATTTCAAAGGTAAATCCTAACCGAACGTCAATAAAAAATAAAACAATCTACATAATGACGAATTTCCTAAGGGGCCACTCATACTGTTCCAAACCATTCCTAAATCCTCCATTAAAAAACTAAATACACCGACTATGAAAACGCAATTTAGGCGTCTTCTCAGGAGCGAAAAAAATAACGACAATATCAATAACAGTTTACTAGAAAAACAACTTTATGCGAGAAACCAAGTTTTCCCATTTCTCATATCGAATCTAAATGTGAGGCTGAACCGATATGGATCGTGGAGAAAAATGGTTTTCTTTCTATCTTGTTTCAGTCCGCGTCTGTTATCGATTTTCGCTGTTGATATTGAGGGGTGCTCGGACTCTTTTCTAGGTCAAATTGTGTTTTATACGCCGGATAGAGATATGATTGCCTTGTAACGAGGGAGGAGTTTTCTGGAAATACTTAATACTAACAATTTCGTAGAAACATTCTCATTTACATATTGTAATTTGAATTGTTATTTTACTTATGTCGTTTTGACTTCCCAGTATAATAGGTTATATCTTGTATTATTAATATGCTATATTGCATATACAGGGGGCGTATTGTAATCGCCAAAAAATTCGGAACTTGTAAGTTGAGGCTTTTCGACGTTTAAGAAAAAAAGAACACGAAAAATATATTTTTAGAAAAGAAATATGGTTACTTAAAGTCTGGGTCAAATTAACCTGTACAAAGATCTATACTGACTAAGACTATACACATAATGGCCACGTGCTATAACAAACATATAGAGAGATTACAGGGAAACAAAAGGGTGTTAAGGGTGGTCCAATAATAGAGGACGTGGGCTCGGGCTTGGGAACCGTTAATGACAGAACTCAAGGAAAAAAATATTTATAGGTAAATCGGCCAAGAGAAATCGCTCTGAATTATTTTCTAGCGCCAAGGGGAGTACTATCAACATAAAAATGTAAATGCCAATTTTCTCTTAATTTTTCATAATTGGGGTATACTGAAAATATAAGCATTGTATTCTTCAACCAATGACGCACTTTTTGCTTGAGACATTATTCGAAATGCGATCAAAATTTTCCGTAGAATCCGAAAATAAAAAAAAAACTTGCTTTTGGGTCACCCTGTATACATGAAATTATAATAAAAAAACAGAAATTAAAATTTAAAATCGACGGGTCCGAGCATTTTCTCGAGAAAAAAATACCTGATTTTTAAATGAATTTATTCCAACCTTTTCGTCCTCACGGTATGTATATATATATATATATATATATATATATATATATATATATATATATATATAGGTATATATTATATATATATATATATATATATATATATATATATATATATATATATATATATATATAATAGAGACAGTCTCTATTCGGACGCGAGAAAGAAAGCTTCGAAAATGACAGATGTGATTTTGCCGAAACGCCAGCAAAACTGTTCTTTTCAGAACGACAGTAGTGAACGGATGTACACCCGGAATGAAAACACATTGTATTTTTCCATCCGTGAAGGAGTAAAAATCAACATACATATATATATATATATATATATATATATATATATATATATATATATATATATATATATATATATAATATATAATATATATAAATATATATATATATATATATATATATATATATATATATATATATATATATATATATATATATATATATATATAATATATATATATATATATATATATATATATATATATATATATATATATATATATAGTGTTTCCCAGATTCGCTTCTTTATATAGGGATCTCGGTTCCTATTATACCTACAGCAAAGGTTAAATAGGGAAAGTTTTAGAGGAAACTTATTGCATTCGGTATCTGGCTTCAGATTTACGATCGATCAATAAGTTTGGGAAATATCGGCGAAAAACCGTTTTCGTTTTTCGCCAATATCCAGAACGATAAATTTGACAGCTGTCAAAATGTGACATTATTCGGACACATTTTCAAGACAAATAAGATGGCGTATACGACACATCTTCATTGTTTTTTGTTAACCCGCAACCCGCCTCAACTTTCATTTTTCTTATGACCGCCATCAAAATTTTTCACTTTTAAAAATTCCCAGTTTCGATATTTCATTAAAGATTTTAGTGTCATCAAAATATCACACTTCGCAAATTAGGTTTCAATGTTTTTAAAGACGGCCATGATTTATTTGTCACAAGATTACGTTAATAAGTAATGTATTGAATGCATTGAATTTTCAATACAACATGAACTTAAATAACGACTTAAAAAATTTAAATGAGCTTTGAGCAACTACTTTGTAAGTGGGTAACATTAATTTACAAATCTGCAAAATGACGTCCATTTGCATCGAGACATTTTTGACAATTGGTGACTGTTTTTCGTACAACCCTGGTAAGTGTATTTCGGTTAATATTTCTAAATGTGTCCAGAACTCTTTGTCTCAGGATTTCTATGGCCACGGGGGGATCAAATTCATAGATTTCATTTCTCTTGTGATCCCAGAGGTAGAAATCCAAGGGCGATAGGTCAGGGGATCTAGGAGGCCAAGATATTGGACCATTTAAAGAAATTATTCTTTCGTCAAACTACTCTCTTAAGAAGTTTCTGACTTAAATGGTGTTGTGAGCCGGACATCCGTCTTGTTGAAACCAAGTTCTTCTTAATTCATCTTCCGTTAGAATAGCTCGTAAGGCTGGTACAACCTGGTTTCGCAAAAGCTCTAGGTACCTCTGCCCGTTTAGGTTGTAGTCAAACAAAAATGGTCCAATAAGCCGATTTCCTACTAGAAACTATAAATTATAAAGGGAAAATTATCTTTATTAAAAAGTAGATATTTTCTTTCCAAAAATAATTATCGAAACATCCCGTAATGGATGAGCTTGTATACAGTTGAAACCTATTCAGCTTTATTGTGAAAAAGAAAAACATATTTGGTTAGCAGAAAGTAATAGCCGTAATAAATTATTTTGTTGGTATTGCATATTAACTTCGGAAATACTAAATCAATTTATTTCAGTGATATAATAATGTTAAAGAAGTACACCGTGCTTTAATAAAACAGAAAATATCAAAAGAACAAACCCCTTGCGCTTTAAAATTTAAATTATTCGGAAATACAGCTGAACGCCTTTCTATAAATCATAATGAAAATCCAAAAAATAATTCGGCATTTGATTAATATGGTATTTTTTTTCATAACGCAAGAACTAGGCTTCCCGGGTAATAATAAATCATTAAATTCAGACAATCAAAATAATTTTAGAGAATTAGCTAAATCTGCAGAAAATTTAGATAAAGTGTTAATAAATTTATAGAACCCAATTCTATTTTTATAGGTTCTTCGAAACTACAATACAAAATGATTAAAAATAAAAATGTAATACAATATCAAAAAAGTAAGGAAGAGGATTTTGCACAGCCCAATGATGACGATTGTGTCTATTAAAGACTCCACAATTCGTGAACCTGCTCTCATCGGACCACAAGACATGATTTACAAAATCAGGATTTTCATTACATCTCCTAGTATACCACTCATAGAACTGTAGTCGTCTTGGAAAATCAGTTTCCTTAAGTCCTTGTACTATTATGAGTTTGTATGAATGGTACTTATTCTTTTTTAAAACTCTCGTTGATAGCTTATAAAATGTTTCTGTCTCGATTTTCATTGTTATTATTGTATTCGCTTCTAGGTTAATTAAATTAACTACGATTTTCCTGAATTGGGTTTTATGAGGCTGCCGTCGTTCGGGGTACCAAATACCTTGCTGAGGTAACGTCGGCGTTTCTGTATGATTGAAAGTACAGAGCTAACATGTCACCTTTTCTTCATTTGAATACGGAATGCTGGCCATTTTCTAGAGGTTTTGACAATTTATGTGTCAGATTTATGATTTTATTGGGATAAAAGTGTACCATCTTATTAAAATACAGTCTTAAAAATGTGTCAAAACACAATTTTGTTAATAATGTCACATTTTTACTTTAAATCATGGCATCCTTAGAAAAAACTGTCTTTACGATTTACCGTTCTGGATCACTATACCGGGCCAAAAAAAATGAAAGTTGAGGCGAACAAAAAACAATGATCCTATATTATTTGCATTTTCACATTTTGTTTTTCCTGGCCAAAAACGAAATCCGCCATTTTCAGTTTTTCCCCTATATTTCCAAAAACAATTGATCGATCGTAAATCTGAAGCCGGATATCGATGCAATAAGTTTCCTCTAAAACTTTCCCCATTTAACCTTTGCTGTGGGTATAATAGGAGCCGAGATCCCTGTATATAGAAGCGAATCTGGGATACACTGTATATACAAATTATATTATTATATATACATATATATATATATATATATATATATATATATATATATATATATATGTACAGAGACGATCATGTTTAATTTTTAGTATTTTTCTGATGTGCAGTAATTTTGAAATACACTGTACATAACTGCAATTTGTTGCCTAATATATTTTTTATTTCTTGTGTACAGAATTTTGAGAAGAAACATAACAAAAGTTTATTTGGCAGAAGAACTACTAGGGTCGAGCACTACAACATATAAAAAAATTAGAAAAATTCTCCTAGATCCATTTTTAATGGATGGTGTGCCTCGTCCTTTAGAATTTAATTAGCGGCTGTGGGGTTTTGAAATTAACGTTATTAACAGTACGTTGTGCTGGCAAATATACCTCGGAAGGCGATTTTTTCACGATTACAATAATTCCCTCTGCATTTTTCGCATTATTCATCTTAAAGACTAAACTGTCACTTTGAATTTATCGCATATTATGTTACGTAATTACCCGCAGTAACTCCATTATTTCGCGATCTCGTTCTATCCGCATATCTCGTAATTTACAACGATTCCTTCCCGATTTGATGTTCGGACGGCTCCCCGCTGCGCGTGATGGGCATTAGGCGAGCAGTCTTGGCCCCCCTTCCCCTCGGAACTAATTAAAACACTCATTACCGAAGTTTATTAATCAATGTTCGACGGTAATCGGTGGCAGGTTCTTAAGAATGTTCGACGCGGTGATGTATTGATGCTGCCCTGTCGTATGTGGATCTCTCGGTATTGTCGGCGGATCTTCTTGGAGTAGTAATTTGCAAATAGATCAGTTTAAAATCATAAGATAATAATTAATATTATAATGTTAATAACATTGGGGAACAACTTACAACTTTTTTTTTGTTCCTTAAAGAAAACTTATTTTTTTGGATTCAACTACACCCAAGTAACTAAAAATACCAGGGGCTTGCGGTGAAATTTTAAGAATATAAATTACCTTTTTGTAATGTAATTCGATTCTTCGATCATTTTTTGCAAATTCGTCATTGACGTCATCATAAAAACGTCGATGCTCAGACATATTTTGGAGAAGCTTATTTTTAATGGACAACAGCTATGTATGCGAAAGTCTCTCCTGCCCCGTTAAATTTCTCACGAAATTTTTTATACGTTTAAGTGTCGAAAAATTACGTTCTACTGATGAACTTGTGGTAGGTATTGTCAATACTAATTCACACAATTTCGACACTTCGGTGTAGGCACCTTCCAGCTCCTTGTCTTTTTAAAATTGCATTAATTCCTTACCGTTACTTTTTGCGCTAATGTCATCAGTTTCGTAAATCACTTTTAGTTCAGATCGCAGTAACACTCGGTCGAAGAACTGGCCATAATGACGAAGAAGAGATTTAAACGAATCTTCTGGAAAAATTGTTCCTTTAAATGCATCAAAATTGCAGAGCTCGAGGAATTTAAAATCATTAAAACCGTTAAATCTATAGTTTATTTGTTGCTGAATTTGATCGATTATTTCATAAAAGAGGCGTTTGTATGATGTTTGAACATCTCCCACCTTGTCTGTTCGAACACACTTGGCTTGTGGCTCTACATTTAACGTCATCGTTTTCTCCCAAAATAGGTCAGTCATCTCTTTTTTGGCTTAACATGGACTTAATATCATCCACTTTTTTTAGGCAAAAAGCAATTTGTATTATATTAAAAACATTGTCCGAGAATGGAAATATTTCTGAAAATATGTTCAACAAATAATTAAAATTAAAATCTCGTTTCAAACATACCAAAAACCCCCTCGAACTATTTATTGCTTCTGAGTCCCACGTTTCATTATTTTCTATTATATTCTCAAATAGTTCAATCAGTGATTCACGATTTTCAGATACTGTTAACACAAGTCTTCCATTATAGTTCCACCTAGTAGGAGCTACTTTGGACAATCGTTTGTGGACAGTGGAGTCCAAAGCTTGTGCTTGTGTACGTTTTGTTAAGTTGGAAAAAAAGCAGCCATACCATTTAAAGTAACGAAAAATACTTTACACTCTTTACATCATCACATGATTGATGGACTGGGATAAAACTAAATTTAATTTATGAGCAAAACCATGGACAAACACAGCACTTGGGAAAGTTTCTCGAACTTTAGCTTGCAGACCTCCTAATTGTCCTGCCATCACTGCAGGTCCATCATAGCTTTGAGCAACTAATTTTTTCTCTCTATTAATTTCTTTAGTAACGTTATAAACTACGGTATATAATGCATCTGCTGTACGATTTTCGGACACATTCTTAAAACCTAAAAATAGCTCTTGAATACTTCCGTCTGTTTTAACGTAGCGTATTACTATAGAAAATTGGCTAAAATTAGTAATATCAGTTGTTTCGTCCAGGACAATAGCAATGAACCGCGCCTCGCCAAACTCCTGCTTAATTCTTTTTAGAATAATGGTTGCAACAGCGGAAATTAAATCATTCTGGATTCGATTCGACGTTTCACGAAAAACGCTAGACTGTTATAAATGATTTTTTAAGCAATCATCATATTTAGCCATTAAACTAAGTAAATCTCCATTTGAACAAACCCTTGTTTCGTCATGACCTCTAAATCCCAATTGGTGCTGTGCGAGAAAACAAACAACATCGATAAGTCTTCTTAATATTTGCCTATTTTTATCGATTAGTTCATTGTGCTGGCGGTAACTAATTTCTAACTGTTTATTAAGAGCGTGTTGAATTCTGGTTTTGCCGAAGACTTTTTCTTTTATGACGGCCTGCAAATGCGCTTTGGACCTAATGTGTCTTTTTACAGGTTTATGGAAATTGTTTAAATCGGAAAAACCAGTTTTATTCCAGAGACCTTTTTCATTTTCAAAAAGTAAACATGCCCAACAAAATAATTTACTTATATTTTCACACCCTGTTAGCCATTTAAATTGTTTGTATTGTTTTTCCGGATAAAAATGTCTAATACAGTTTTTCATTTTTGTGGTTAAATTTTTCATAGGCGATTTTGCCCTTCCTTTGGAAATTATTTAAAGCTTATCAGCGAAGTTTAATGTTAAAAATACCTCTATTATTAAGACACACACCACACATTCACACACACTCTTCTTACTAAATACTCTCCAATATTTTCAACGTTATTATCGACAGCCGAAGTTGACGGTATTTGCATATCCACGTCCGTATTATTGTCTTCCATATCGCACCATGCACGACGCGACGTACGTATCACACAACACACGGATAACGGTTCAAACAAAGAACCTACTTTAACGATAGCTTCCGCCCCCACTTAAAGCACGCGACTGAAATGCAAAAATTGCAAACAGGCGGTGGAAAGTTCAATAACCTCTAGCTCGATTCACAGAAAATCAAGCATACAGGACTTGGCTGCAGAAAAGCTAGCGGCCCGCATAGGTTCTATTCGATTCTATTGCTCGGTCGGAGTCAAGGCCGCATTTATTATGGGCTTGATAATTAAGATAATATTTTAGCATTTTTAATATAAACTAAATTAATGGTTTGGTAATGACAACGTAGTCTCAGCTTAACCGGAACGTGGCGACACCAAGTTCCGGTTACTTCAATGAAAATACTTGTGATAACAATGACGTAATCACGACCAAAAGTGCTACTTGGGATGATCACCTTTGAACCACAAAAGTGAGGAAACCAACAAACTTTTTCATTTAAATATTATACAAAAGGTACAAATACAATAAAACTGAACTTCCGAAACGCCCGCAGGTAAATTTAATAACGAGCCATTATTAAATTTGAATAAGATATTATTGCCCCTCCGTCCGGAAACACACACATAAGCTCAGATTATAATACTAACAAAAACACCGGAATGAAACTTAGCCAAGAGGGTGGAATTAGAAATTCGGGACTTGCCGCCGACTTACGTCGATCAAGCGCCCCCCCCCCCCGCACCGCTCTCGGAATGGGGAACAAAAGGAGCGATGCTCATATAAGGGGGCAAACGAGCCATCCCCCCGGGGTTGCCGAATTTGTAATGTTTCGAATCTTGCGGAGAACTTTCGAAATCAGACCGTTAACTAGTGATGGAGAGAGACTTCCTCAGGAAAGTAATTTTCGGGAATGTACCCGGGAACGTTACCGGAAAGTTACTAAAAAAATATTTTTTTTAGTTTTTTAAAAGAGATATATTCCAATAATATTGCGCTGTCGTTTGTCGTGAGGAAATTTTGGTTACTTGAATATTTATATACCAGGGTGAGTCAAAATGATGTTTTTAGTCGTAAGTTTGAGAAACACCCTGTGGAAAAAATACGTCAAAAAACCCTGTTCCAACATAATTTACGATAAAGCTGGATGTGTTCCGAGCATTTTGTTTTTCAAATCATCTGCTTATCATGTTTCTTTCATGAGCTACGCATTTTTAAATCAAACGCTGCATTTGAAACCATTTTTTAATTCAAACATTTAATAGATATTAACGATGCAAGTTATTAAAAAGTATGTTGACGATGTATCGTACAAAATTTTATCTACGATCGTTTAAAATCTTATCCAGGTTATAATATAATTTACATTTTCGTGAAAAGATTACCTATCAATTATTTAAAAACGAATTACCTCGGTTACCTGTACTTACTATACCATAGCAATCAATTAACTAATTCTAATTTTTATTAGAAAACTTTAGAAAATAATACTGTCAGCAATTTGTAATCTGTCACAAAGTTCGTACCGAGTTTCAGCGGCGGCTCGTCAGATGAGGCAACTGAGGCGCCGCCTATTTTCAAAATTAAATTCTTTCCAATTTCATACATTATTCTCTGAAAATTGTCTCAAACACTATGAAAATTTCATCAAATATGCGTAAATCATAAATAAACACTTTACTTTACTAACCAACAGTACAATGTCCAATAACTGCAATATCATTTCTTTTTTATTCGACTTTACCAATACGCGGCCATGCGAATTGCGCCTCGGACACTTGAATGGTATTTGGATTTTTAATAAGTCTGAGAAAGAGGGAAAGGGGTCGTGTTGCATATGTAGATTCATTCCATCTCTTTTTATTGCATTTGAGGCGATGAAAACTTCGCTTAATGATTGAGACGTTGCCATTTAATGTTAGCACAGATTGAATATAAACGGAAATAATTATTATTTATCGGTAAATGACAATCGCGCATCCGGCTGCCAAATGCAAGCCGTTTTTGTTTTTGTTGATATTTGCGTGGGCGTGTGGGGTATTCGTATTTGACTGTTACCGGTAACAGTTTGAGATTGAGCGGGAAGTGGGTGGATATTGAGATTATTCGGCAATAATTTGGTGTTTGTTTTATAGTATTATTTCGTGAATGTCGCGCGTTTAGTCTGTGTCGCGTGTTACTCTATCTAAAGTATTTTTGATGTTGCGTTAGTTTAATTATTGATAGAGTAGTTTATATGAATTAGTGATTAAAATTTAAAATAAACGAAACGTGTGAACTATGAATCCAGTCCACGATATCGTTATGTCACTATTGACAACGGCATTTTCCAGTCGTCCCGAGGATGAGGAAAAGAAATTCTTCGCGGAGATAGACCCATGCCGAAGATAAGTACCTTAAGTAGTGATAAAAAGACGGTCGACAATATAAACGATCATTTCAAACATCATAGTATCAAACACACACTTGGATTTGTGGACGTGTTTTTAAGCAGCGTTTATATTGTTGGCCTTGTTTAATACTGGGAAAAACAAAAACAGTATGGACTTCTGAAGGATACGTTGATTTTAAAAATTTTTCTAGAGCGGTTAAAATGCATGAAAGGTCTAAAGACCATATTCAAAATACCTTAGGTTTTGTACGTTTGTCTCAAAATATGACTACAATTAAAGATGCACTAATCGAAAATGCTCGTTTATCTAAATTATTGTACAATGAAGATGTTACTCTTGCTTTTGACATACCTTATAGATACGACTATATTACTGGGAAAACAAGAACTAGCCTTTAGGGGGCATGACGAATCCGAATCTTCTTTTAACAGAGGGAATTTTAAGGAAGTTTTTAATTTTTTAATTAAACGTAACACCGAACTTGTAAAGCATCTAGAAGAGAAAAGTGTATTTACGGGACAATCGAAAACTATTCAAAATGAATTAATATTTTGTATTGACGAACATATGAGAGACTTTATTAAACAAGAAATATCGGAGGCTACATTTTTCTCATTAATTTTTGATGATACGACGGATATAGTTGCAAAAGCCCAATGTTGTGTAACTGTTAGGTATGTAAATAAATTAGCCGAAATAAAAGAACGTTTGTAAGAATCTTGGAACCTTTTAATTTTAAACGGAAATTATTAGCACAATGTTATGATGGAGCTGCGGTTATGGCCGGAGAATTGAGCGGTCTACAAGACGAATAAGATCAGATGCCCCACAAGCAATGTACACTCATTGTGCTGCTCATCGTCTCAATTTAATTTTACAACAGGGTTCAAATTATATTAAGGAAAGCAGAATCTTTTTCGCAACTTTGAAAAGTTTGCCTGCTTTTTTCCATAAATCGTACAAACGCACATCTATATTGGACAAAATAATAAAAAACGCGTTCCGCAAGCAAGTGATACAAGGTGGTATTCTTGATCAAAAATTCTAATTTTGGTTGCAAATAATTGGGAAGGACTAACCTTAGTTTTTCAGGACATGATTGAAAATCCAGAATTAGACTCAGATACTATACACATGGCCAAGGGGTATCTAAAAGACCTTTCCGATTTTGAATTTGCTTTTTTAACTTTTGCATTTTAAGAAATTTTTTTTGTTACTGATATCATGTTTCAAGTTTTTCAGTTAAGTAACCTAGAAATTGATTTCTGCATTTCACAATTGAACGTTGCCGTCAAACGATTAAATGAGCTGCGCGCTGAAAATTTCCTTAAATCCATTTTTGAAAAAGCAAAATCACTTACCGGATTGCCATGTAGTAGACAAACCCGTAGCATGAGCGAATCAGATTTAATGGAAAAATATAAAAATCTGTTTTATGAAATTTTAGACTGTATAATTTTTTAAATTAACATCAGGTTTGAAGATTTACACAAATTGGAATTTGTGAAACTCCGTAATACATCAAAATACAAAGACTTTGCCACAGAATTCCCTATTAGTCTATTAAATTCGTTGGAAAAAACGTATCCAAAAATGTTTGACAAAGACCGCCTAAAAAATTAGCTAAGTATAATTTACCGAGATGAACAATTTTATAAAATCAATATTCAAGAACTCCTTAAACAAATTAATAGTTTAGAATTAATTTCAGTATTTTGTGAAGTATATCGACTTGCGACATTAATTTTGACAATCCCCTTAACAAGTGTACAGGCCGACAGAGATTTTTCGTGCTTAAAGCGAATAAAGACCTACTTACGAAATAGTATATCTCAAGATAGGCTCTCAGCCCTGTCGATCATGGCAATAGAAAAAGAGTTATTAGTTAAACTTTCTGAATGTAATGGTGACTTTTATGACAAAATCATTGAGAAATTTGCTTCTTTAAAAGACAGGCGCATTAATTTAATTTACAAAAAGTGACCATCCACATGCCTATTTGCCTAAACAGTTTTGGCTTTTTATAAAAAAATTACTGTCCACACCATATTAGATTATTACAGGTTTATTACACTTTAAACTCGATGCTGACTATTTTGATTAAGTATTTTAAATATTTTTTATAAAAAAATCCAATGATGAAAAATGTGTATATTATATATCTTTGAGAAGAGTATATATGTACATATATCTGAGGATAAAATGAACTACATGAAAATTGAGTGAATATCTTAAAGATTATTATTTTATTTTTATATCTAAGTAATAATTTTTATTTTAAAAATTACTTAATGAAAAATTGGGCATATATCTTGGTATTGGTATGTAAAAGACAAAAACAAATCATAAAAATGAGTCAATGTGTTTGCGTAAAACAAGGTTTAAAATGCATGACAGAATGTAAATGCAAATTTTGCAGTAATAGTTTAAGTTTTATTGACGATTTATCAGAATCAGAAAATGAAGAAGCCTAATATATGTATGTGCGAATTTTTCAATATTTTTTGCAGCTAGTATATAAAATCCTCAATAACTTAGTGACGCTTGTATAGCTATGATATTAAGTAAATAAACACTGCCTCGTCTCGTCCTGGGTGCTCCGATCGGATTAAATTTGTCGCTCTAGATTAGCCGACTAATGGGCAAATTTTTAAATTTCGCGCAATTCAAAAAATCGTAGCGCCTAAACTATACAGGTGACACTAACGATTCTGCTTCCAAAAACTTTGATATTTTGTCTACATTTTCTTCACTGCATGTTATAAGAACTTTCCAAAAACAAAAAAAATCTTTTAGTGAAAACCTGCCTGCATAATTTTTGAACTTCCAGAGTTATTGACGTTTTAGCCATATTGTGTGCCAAAGTGTCTGCTTTGAGTAAAAAAAACCATCTCGATAGCTTAATTAGGTAAGAATATATTACATGGGAAATATAAAAAAACACGATTTTAAAAAAATTTAAATTTTCACAGTTTATTGTAAATTAAAAAAAATCGAAACATAAAAAGGTCATATTTTTAGGTTTTAAGTGTTAAATGATGTGGCTAACAATACCCAATAGGTTTGATCGTGTTCTAAGCTCATTAAAAAAAACGACACAAAATTATCCATTATTTGCTCCACACCACTAAAACAAAATTTTAAATTTCGCGCAAGTATGAAAAATAAACAAAGCGATTTTAGCGGATTGGTCGAACCAATCAAAAATTGGTTACTCTATTGTTGCCACTGTCCTTATAAAATCACCGACCGAATCTCGTACCAGCGCCCCCTATCGCTGGATCCTCAAGTACAAGAGGTTGTTGTTGTTGTTTCTAGATTGTTGGCGCGGATACTAATCCATTTGTCAGATTGCTCCCCGCCCGGGTCTTACTCGCTAGATCCGGCGACCCTCGGAGCGAGATACGCCGTATTCCAGTTTGGGGACGTTATCAGTGGGATGTCCGGAAGGCGAGCTCTGAGCTCCCGGTCACCCCGTGTAGTTCAATATCTTTAAATTTGTCTCTCTTAATAAACTCTTCTAATGCATCTTAAAAAGGCTTCCACTAGATGCCCCTTGAGAGTACTACTGGTCTCACGAGATAACCTTTTCTTTCAAGCTATCCCCTTACCCCTCCCACTCCCGCCACATAGCGGCCATTACGCTAATATTCTATGTAGAACTGCTGCAGACGAACGGGATAGAATACAGGAACAACTAGGCCTCATACGTTCACAGCGTCTGCTCCCTTTCTAGCGGGGTCGTTAGTTTCCACTCTGAGCGTTTGAATCTCACGCTTCCCCCCGAAATAAAGCAGCAAAACCGAACACGTGGAACCACTTATGTTAATAACACAGAGGTCTGCCTTCGACGAGACGAACCGGTAGACTGTAGTCAAGTACAAGAGGTAATAGTTTACTTGTAGTAAATAATTACTGTAATTCTTACTTCTAAGTTGCAACAGAAGAATAACGATTGGTAATAGCCAGTTTAAAGTATCAGTAATGGATTATTTTTTCTACTCTGCAACAACTCGTTTTACTTTATAGTAATACGTTATAGGAATACATTTGAACGTAATGGAGTAGTCTCTGCAAAGTTCAATAAGGTGCTGATACTTAAAAGTTGTAATTTAGTAAACAGATTAGAAAGAGTGACTTTAAATAATTACTATTACGGAAAAGAAATGACGAACTTGGAGTCAATTCCTTAAGTAGTTGCTTGGCGGTAGTTATTATATAATAACTTTACATGAAAAATTACTGTAAAGTATTATTCGCAGTAATAAATCCATATATAATACTTAAAAAAGTGTAATCCAAAGTGTTTGTTGATATATAGTAAAATTATTAGTAATAAATACCCAAAAACTCTTAAAGAGTAGTAGTGGAAACAGGTGTAGCTACTTTAGTGCTAGCTGGGTTGATTGAGTATCTTTTCTCGCGTAATAGCTTTATATTCTTCTTTTAATGCTTGATGACCCGGTGACGAACGTGGGGGGTTTGAGATCTGGGCTGCAGTTTGGCCATTCCAGCCTCCAAATTGTCATCATTCCTACATTGTCTTACATGAGTATAAACTCTACCCCAACGAAAGGGCCACATGGAATAACAGCTTCCTGTAGTTTTTCTGATGCTTACTTCACTAACGTTATTCCCACATACCTGTTGTAGGTCATGTTTTTGTGAACTGGCAGTAGCTCTTCGGTCACCTAACGATTTTAGCAATATGAAACGTCTGTCAGCTAAGGTGGTTGATTTTTTTTTCTTCCGTAGCCTGGCCTTCTGGGCGTTTTTAGATATCTATTCCAAGTACCAATAATTGCGGAAGTCCTACGGGCAACATAAATTTTATTTACATGTATTTTTATCGGGATGTTTTACGTTTTTTTTTCACAGTGTGTTTTATACTCACCTTACAAAAACATCATTTTGATTTACCCTGGTATATAAACATTCAAGCAAACAAAATTTCGTTACGACAAACCTCAGCGCAATCTTAATGAATTGGTCTATAGAGCTAAAAAATCATTGCAATAAAATCAAAAATAAAAATTGTTAAAAAAAATTCGGTGCCGGTTAGTCCGTCTATCTTAGATAGGGGCTCGGAAAATGTTTACGGTCTCGGTATCGGTCTCCATGCTTCAAGACCGAGACCTACTTAGCCTCGGTATCGGTCTCGAAAGTCTCGTTGGTCTCAAAAACAAAATTTTAAAAATAATAATTGTTCGCCGACATGTTATTTAGACAAAAGTACATGGAAGCCTACGTTCGAAACCCAGAGTTTTTCAAATCTTAAAAATTTAATGTAAAAAACCCAATGTTTGAACATTTTAGTAAAATAGAAAAAATGTAGGTATATTTATATAAAAAATTATTCCAAAAATCTATAATTCGAAATGATGTTGCCAACAGATGGAATCAGTAAATGAAGATATACGGACAATTGTAGGTGTATCAAAATAAATATCACATATCCCTTGTTCTTTGGACATTAACAGAAAGGCCACACATCACTAGAGTTACTTAAACAACCATCCACAGAACAATAATTATTTGACATTTCGAAAGATATACAAATGGAATAAGATATATTAAACACAAAATAAGGACACACTGTATAATGCTGCCGAACTCATGCAAGCAACGTGCTGGGCATTCTAGGGACAGACGTCATAATTCAATAGGTAGAAAACGATCGATGGCCAAGTGAAACACGTTTAGGTATTCTGTAAACTTTGCTATTTTGAACCAAACTTTTATTACTTTGATGCGTATTTACTTTCTTAACCAGGACCGTTCTTCGGGGTCTGCACGTTGTGCTTGCACAAAGGCGGCTATGGTTCATAATACTACTTGTGAATCAACCATTTTTGTTCTTTGGTAAATTAACTATAAATTTTAAAAGTGGAGTGGATGTTAAAAGTAAATTTATTTATTAAACAAATATCTACTTGTTCAATTTTTCGCCTAAAAGATCAATCTATAGCCTTTTTTTTGTGAAAATGTACATGGATAAATATATATTGTGCCTGCTGAATCACCAATAATATCAAGTTCCTCAAGCGATGATAACTATGACATCGATTATACATCACTATTTGAAAAAAAAAGTGATTCCGAAAATTGGAGAAAAGAAATAATAAAATATTTGCAATTAAAGCACGCTCCAAGGGAACAGATATTTTAGAATGGTGGAAAGCACACGATAAACAATTTCCAAATTTAGCCAAAATGGCAAAAGATCTTTTGTGCCTCTATATAGAGAGCGTTTATTTTCACAAGCCTCTGTAGCAGTAGAGCGTTTATTTTCACAAGCAGGGTTAATTAATACAAAAATAAGAAGAATGTTAAATGAAACTTTTTACTTTGTTAACAAATGCTTATTGTATTCATTCATGGTATAAAAGTGACTTGAAAAATGAAATTATAAAATATTAGTTTAAATTTTCTGTAATATTTTTAGGTTTATTATATAGGTTCAAATTAAATCTAAAAATATGCTTATAATGTATGTTTAGAAATTTAAATTTTTACAATAACATTTAAACAATAATTAAACATAAAAACCGACTATAAATTTATAAAGATCACAATATCAAAATCCGATATAGTATAGTTGTGATAAAGTGTCTCTCTTTGAGAATAGGGTAGCAATTTACGGTTTTCGACATGTGAAGTGGAATTTCTACTACTACTACTAGAATTTCTTAATTTGGGAAATTCTCTTTTTATGGTTATTTATATCGTTTTTTAAATGACTATTTCACTAGTATCATTGTTATAAGAACATATACAATGCTAGTATAATATAATTGCTTATAGAAAAATTATTTCTTGCATCAATTAATTTGCCCCCAAACATATTTTTTGAATTATTTTGTCAAAACAAACAATTTAGGAACATTAGTTATTTTGCTACTTCACTTTGAGATCTAGACCGAGAGTTTCGATAGGTAGGTATCGGTCTCGGTCTCGAAATACTTTTTCAAGTCTCGGTCTCGTTTACCGAGACTAATCTCGTGGTCTCGCGAACCCCTAATTTTAGAAAAAGATAAACATTATTTAAGAATCTTTTTAGGAATGGTCCAATGGTAACAACGAGTCTAGTGCTATGAATAAACGTAGCGATATACAAAATATTAGCTCTATTTACAATTATATTTTAAAACTTGAAAAAACAGATATAAAAATCTGGAAATTCAACGATTTGTCTCTCAAGTAGATGATGGCCTTTAAAAGTTTTGTTGCACTCATCTCTTTCGTAATGTACCATATAACATCACCTCTTTAATTGTTTTAGCAAGATATAAATTAATTCTTTCTTTTCATTAACTATCACTTATTCGCCGAAAGAGCAACAATTTAATTATTTATTTTATGGTTTGTTTTATTGAACGGTTTTTTGGATGAATAAAAAGCTAAATTCTAATATTTAATAAATTAAATTAATAGTCAATAATGTAATTAAACTTTGCTTTTAATAATTAAATACGGGCTTCCAACGCTGTTTTTGACTTAGTCCAGATTACTGTCAATTCAGATTTTATGTATAGGTCAACTGTTGTACCGGGTGGCCAACTAAGAATGGACGCCGGCCATAACTCGCTAACCGTTAATCATATAACTTGGGGGAAAAAAATTATTAGCTAAATCGACTAAGAGAAATCGCTGAAAAATATTTTGAAGTTCCGCATATGGCCGCTAGGGGGCGCAACGGTTATGGTCAATCAGAAAAAGGGCTGTTTCTTAAAAAATATTCATGTAAAGGTATATTATAAATACTGCCATCGTATATATCATTTTTTTGTTAAAGATATTTTGCTCTATCTCGTAAAATGTAGTGGTGGGGGAAGGTCAAACATGTTTTTATTTAAATGTCAATAACTCCGTTATAAGTCAACGGAATTGAACAAACTAGGTCTCGTTTAAAAGAACCCATCTTAACTAATAATCTGATGTAAAAAAAAATCCGATTTGATTTCGCCGTGGTAACTAGAGGGCGCTGATTGACATCAGAACAATTATTACGCATTATTTTGAAAATTTTAAATAGCACGCTATATCTCTTTTAACACAATTTAATAGAGGAGGAAATTCTCAATAAGTCAGTGCAAATTTCAGCTTCCTAACTTTTTTCAAACCGGAAATATAAATAAAACAAATATTAGGGCGCTGGGTACGCAACATCTCCCTAATCTGTATGGACATAGCCTACATCACAATAATTCAGTAATAATACCACAGATAATATTCAACGCAAATCGCTAAAAATTATACTAATGTTCTGAAATAACCACCAGGTGGCGTAGTAGGAGTCAATAAGTGCAATATTAAATTTTCATTATAATGGGAAATGAAAGCCATTTAAATGGAACGTGTGAAAGAAACGATAATAAAAATATAATTCAATTAATGCCGCCCTAAATGTTCAAATTGTCGGCCATCGTTTTCGATGCACTTATGCATCCTATCTCGCGTGGATAAAACCGCAGCCTCCAGTTCACCAACTGAAATAGTATTTATACAGTCTCTTATTCGCTGAATCATATTTTCCCGTGTAGTGGGTCTGGTGGCAAAAACTAAATCTTCCCCGACCTTCGACCCCATAAATAAAAATCTAAACACGTTAGTTCGGGTGACCTAGCTGGCCATGGAAGGGTGCCGCCTCGCCCTATCCATCGGCCAGGATAGTGGGCATCTAAAAATTCCCGAACGTTGACGGCGAAGTGCGCTGGACAACCATCGTGCTGGTATACCAATCGTTGTCGGACGTTCAGAGGTACGTCCTCCAACAAAATCGGCAATTCCTCCCTTAAAAATCTTAGATATCTCTCACCATTCAATGGATTATCGAAAAAAAATGGTCCGATAATTCGTCCGCCTAAAATCCCCGCCCAACAATTTACAGACCAACGGCCTTGGTGCTGGACTTCGCGCATCCAATGTGGATTTGTTCTGGACCAATAATGTGTATTGTGAAGATTGACACGTCCATCGCTCTGGAAGGTAGCCTCATCGGTCCACAATATTCGCCTCAGAAATTGCCGATCTTCCCTCATTACACCCAAAAGCCAGTGACATTGGTTTAGTCTGTGATCAAAATCTGCAGCAGTCAATTCCTGATGCAGCACTAAGTGATATGGATGTAACCTAAAACAAGATGAATATATTTAATTGATGTTCCAGGAAATTATTGGTTTTCTAGGCTTAAAGACCTATGTGACATCAGAATCACGTGACTTTTGTTAAAAAATATGTCCAGTTTATATTTGCAATGTCGTTGCTTACCTGTGCTCTTTGAGTATATTTTGAACAGTGGTTCGCGTTACTCCTAGGTCTAGCGCAATAATTCGAGTACTTAGTTGAGGATTAAACTCGATATACGCTAGCACATTAATTACATTCTCTTCGGTGCGTCCTCTGCGTTGTCTGCGGTATACGGGAATATGCACGTTTCCAGTGGTTCGCAAAGGTTGGATCACTCGAAGAAAAACCTTTTTACTTGGGTGGCGTCTCTGCGGATATTCCTGCGCATATACTCTTGCAGCAACCGTAGCATTTCTCAAACATTCAAAATAAACACCTATCATGTCGAATAGTTCTTGATTTGTATAAATCATTTTGTTCTAACACAACGCAACACGAACAATAACAAATCTTGAAGAAGAAAAATACGAACTACAACAATAACATGAACAACAGCAACTAGAAAAACTCAAAAAACACGAAAATCTCGGACAAAAACGCGAAATGATAGCAATACTATTATTAGGAAATTCAAGAACGATAAATAGCAACTAAAAGGCACTGACAAGAAACTATTGTTTATTTTTTGACGTATTACTTTCAATTTTGTTTTCACAGCCTACTATTTATTTTTAAAATATAGAGAAAAGTAAAATTGCGAGTAAAACTATGCTTATTAACGTCTACTGCGCCACCTGGTGGTTATTTCAGAACATTAGTATAATTTTTAGCGATTTGCGTTGAATATTATCTGTGGTATTATTACTGAATTATTGTGATGTAGGCTATGTCCATACAGATTAGGGAGATGTTGCGTACCCAGCGCCCTAATATTTGTTTTATTTATATTTCCGGTTTGAAAAAAGTTAGGAAGCTGAAATTTGCACTGACTTATTGAGAATTTCCTCCTCTATTAAATTGTGTTAAAAGAGATATAGCGTGCTATTTAAAATTTTCAAAATAATGAGTAATAATTGTTGTGATGTCAATCAGCGCCCTCTAGTTACCACGGCGAAATCAAATCGGATTTTTTTTTTACATCAGATTATTAGTTAAGATGGGCTCTTTTAAACGAGACCTAGTTTGTTCAATCCGTTGACTTATAACGGAGTTATTGACATTTAAATAAAAACATGTTTGACCTTCCCCCACCACTACATTTTACGAGATAGAGCAAAATATCCTTAACAAAAAAATCACAATTTTTCTACTCTTTACGATGGCAGTATTTATAATATACCTTTACACGAATATTTTTTAAGAAACAGCCCTTTTTCTGATTGACCATAACAGTTGCGCCCCCTAGCGGCCATATGCGGAACTTCAAAATATTTTCCAGCGATTTCTCTTAGTCGATTTAGCTAATAATTTTTTTTCCCCCAAGTTATATGATTAACGGTTAGCGAGTTATGGCCGGCGTCCATTCTTAGTTGGCCACCCCGTATATAACATACACAAAATTAATTACGTTATAGTTTAGTATCCCTCTTGCTTCTATTCCGGCTTGATTTGTGTCTAATCGATTTCTTTAGTCAACTTTCAGTTCTATTACCGCATCTGCGCACCATTGGCGTCATAGCTGACCATGACAACATTACTAAATGCAGCATTTCATTACGAAACGTTTCTCTGTTTTCGTTTAATTATTTTTTTTTATTAGATAGGTAAAAGATTTTTTTGTACTTATCAATGGATTATATCGGGTATGTCGCAAAAGGTTTATTCGGTAAATAACAAAAGATTAATGTACCGGGTGGTCGAAATTGGTCTGTTTTAACAGAGAAAACCTATTTCCTGACTAGATAGAGCAAAACTGACTTAGGTGTCATGGGCTCGATTTCTGAGAAATGTTTAATGGCAAAAACCGCCTGCCGATATTTTCACTGCCAACTGAGATATAGGGCGTTTTTCAATTTTCGGCCATTTTGAAAATTGTCCATAACTTTTTTATTTTGCGGAATATTAACATTCTGCAAAGACATTCTAAAGGCACTTTTTTATGTTCAATCCAGTGGCGTACTCAGATTTTTTCTATAGTTGTCCGTTTTATCATAAATAGGCAAAACTTTTTTTTTTCAAATGGAAATCATAGTTGGCTATAAATTATAAAAAATGCTCGCGTTTAGCCCTTTTCAGTGATATAAAGTTTAGGTTGATATTTCAAAAATAACGAAAATATTAGGTGTTTTTGGTTTACATCGAAGTAGGCCTTGGAATAATGACGCGCGTTCAATATTTTGAATATATTGCTGTCAGATTACTGTAGTCTGGTGTAATTATTGCGTTTTGGTGTTATCTTTATAAAGTTGTGTTAAGTTGCTGACAAAATATGTTTGAGAATTATGAAAAGTATGATATGTTAAAATGTTACATATTATCTAACGAAGTTCCTGAAGCAGCTAGTGAATTATATTTTAATACATTTCCCGAGCGACGTCAACCGGATAACCGAATTTATCAAACATTAAAAAGTAATTTAGTAAATTACGGAAGTTTTAAAAAGTTAAGAACAAGACATTATGAACTAAAGGAAAAAAGGAAATCCAGCAGCTATATATATTATATATATATATATATATATATATCGAACATATATATATATATATATATATATATATATTAAAATATATATATATATATATATATATATATATCAACTCTGTGAAGGGGACGCCGCTAGAAGATTGAGATTTTGTCAGTGGTATGAGCAAAAATTCATGGAGAATGAGAATTTTCCATTAAATATTATTTGGAGTGATGAAACCAGAGTAGATACTTCTGGTATATTTAATAGATATAATTCATATCACTGGTCCACTGAAAATCCACACGTAGTTGTGCAACAAGACCGGCAAGGTCGGTGTGGATTCAATATATGGGTGGGGATATTCCGAGGAAGATTTGTGGGACCTTATTTTTACGATGGAAATTTAACTGCAGATGATTATGTAAATATTTTGCGCACATATATTGTCCCTTTGTTGGAAGACATACCTTTAGTGATGCCAGAAATATCTACTATCAACAAGATGGTTGTCCCCCGCACAATGCAAGGATCACAACTGATCTTTTAAACTTCGAATTTCGAGAAAATTGGATTGGTACGTGGGGCCCCATACCTTGGCCTGCTAGGTCCTGTGACTTAACTCCCTTAGATTTTTTTTTGTGGGGAAGATTGATTACTTGATATTTAAAGGAAGAACCTTTCACACAAAAGAAGAATTGCAAGAGGCCACTAGGCAAGCTTTTGCATCTATTAGTCCAGTTGAACTAATAAATAGTTGCAACTCGGTACGCAAAAGATGCTTAGTTTGTATTCAACAGGGAGGGGCTCAATTTGAACAACTTCTCTAAATATATTTATCACAAACCTATCTAACTAAATACCTAGATTTTCATAATTATTTTTTATTTTCACTTGTAGCTGTAAATAGTAGTTTAGTTTGTTAATTTTGTTCAACTTTGCTATGTAAACAAAAAAAACTAAAAAAAAAATTAATAATAAATAATTAAAATAACGTTAGCTAGTGTTATTTAAAGTTGTGTTTAAGTTGCTAACAAACTATAAATCTTAACAATACATAATTGAGATATTGTCATCACAAATCAAATACTTCGATGTAAACCAAAAACACCTAATATTTTCACTTATTTTTGAAAATAAGTACCTACAACTTTATATCACTGAAAAGGGCTAAACGCGAGCATTTTTTATAACTTATAG
Source organism: Kuschelorhynchus macadamiae (assembly GCA_030620095.1). Classification (NCBI taxonomy): domain Eukaryota; kingdom Metazoa; phylum Arthropoda; class Insecta; order Coleoptera; family Curculionidae; genus Kuschelorhynchus; species Kuschelorhynchus macadamiae. The sequence continues at coordinate 1,060,235 of JAUTXW010005196.1, read as the reverse complement.
CCAACTATGATTTCCATTTGAAAAAAAAAAGTTTTGCCTATTTATGATAAAACGGACAACTATAGAAAAAATCTGAGTATGCCACTGGATTGCACATAAAAAAGTGCCTTTAGAATGTCTTTGCAGAATGTTAATATTCCGCAAAAAAAAAAGTTATGGACAATTTTCAAAATGGCCGAAAATTGAAAAACGCCCTATATCTCAGTTGGCAGTGAAAATATCGGCAGGCGGTTTTTGCCATTAAACATTTCTCAGAAATCGAGCCCATGACACCTAAGTCAGTTTTGCTCTATCTAGTCAGGATATAGGTTTTCTCTGTTAAAACAGACCAATTTCGACCACCCTGTACCTAATAATTAAAGGTATTTATTTAAAAACAAAGTAAAACTAACAATAACAATAACCCAAACAATAACAATAAACTAAAACCTAAATAATGAAATACCTATGCTTAGCCAGCAATTATATTTTTTTTCAAAGTCCTGATAGTAGATCTCGGCATTTGCGAACAAATGCCAAAAATAAAATTGCAAAAACTTAACAAGAAACTTTAATTTTAAATGATGTTTTTATATTAGCAACGCTTTTCATAAATTAGGAAATTAGGTATATGTAGAGTGTTGTATTAATGTGAAAACCGGTTTATTAGTTTGTTTAAATACCTAGCTATTTGTTGATATTTCTTGATAAAATTATTTTTTCTCCAATTTCAATTGTTCTATTTTCGGTCGTCATCCAATATACGTTCAATTCTATTTAGCTTTCATGGCTTGCTAGATCTAAAAAAATCTACCTACTGAAACAAAAATGTTTAAATGAAAATGGAGAAACGTTTCGTAATGCAATACTTTATTAAGTAATGTTATGAAAGTGATCTGCTGATATAAAAATGGCGCACTCGGACGTAAAACAATCTATAGAATCCGAAAAATCAAAAATATACAGGGTGTCCTATTTAAAAATTAAAAGTTGGGGTTACTTCCGGTAAAACCGAAAGTCGAAAAAACTCGTTATAGATGCATAAAAATGACGTTTTGTTAGAGTAAAAAAACGGCATATATATATATATATATATATATATATATATATATATATATATATATATATATATATATATATATATATATATATATATATATAAAACGTGCTAAATCTAGTGGGGCTGTAGTCAAAGAGAGGGGACCTTAGATTAAAACACTTTGTTGCTTTGCCAAGCTTTCGGCAACTGTTTATTGCCTTCCTCAAGACAGCCTAAAAATTGTTATTATTTTGTATTAACATTTATTTTAAAAAAAGTTGTTGTGGACTTACTACTTGGTTTTACTCTTGAAGAAACAACACTGAAAAATTCTCAACATTGCTAAAGACCTATATACATATTATTTACACCTTTTTATCACTAGTTTTGACTTGGATGTTGTTATATTAACACATTTTAAAACTCTTAAAGATTTGGTTTATTCCAACGTGCAGACACTGTCGGCCATTTTACGTATTTTAAAGGCAAATTATTATTGTAAAATGTAAAAAATTCCCTTACTTCACACTAGTTGGTTTACGCGTTTTTTGTTTTTCAAATAATTGTCGACTGAGCACGAATCGGTAACGACGGTTTCCCAAATGTATAGTTGGAAAAGAAAAATGTAGATGGCGCATTAGTAAACAGTACTCTGCAAAGCTGGTAACCCAATCAGCACAAATCTTACAAGTTCTGTAACTGTTGGTTAAACGATGAAAACATTTTATATTCTGTAGTACACTGTGCAGCTGATAGAGGGACATGTTCCACCATCGTGTTGTGAAAAATTTTTATATTTATTTGCTATGATTAGAAAAAAGGGGGAAAAAACAAATTACGTGAACAACACAACACCATGATTGAACTTTTCCTGAAACAAAAATGAAAAGGAAAATGGAAAATCATATATAAATGCAAATAATCAATGTACAGTGCCCTACTGTATGAATATATTAGGACTAAGTTATTCAGAGATTTGGACAGCATTAGAGTCATTAATAGAAACAAAATTGTCTTTACTAATTCTTAACAGATATGAATATATTGTGCTTAGATTATTGATATGAGTTTTCTTATTCATTGTGTTTGTCCCTTGTCCCCCTACAGCCCCACTAGATTTAGCACGTTTTGTTCATTTAAGGCCGCGTGCGACTTTGTTTTAAATGAGTTTAGGCCGGTTTAGGCTTTTAAAAATATATAAATAGAATTATATAAATATATATAGTGTGCTATGTATATTCGGAATATATTTTAATAGAGAGAAGGCAACCTTAATTATTATATATATATATAATATATATATATATATATACAGAAATAGTAATTATATCACAACTACCCATATATTTAATATATATATAAATATATATATAATAATATATATTATATATATATAACTCTCGCAATATATATATATATATATATATATATATATATATATATATATATATATATATATATATATATATATATATATATATATATTATATATATATATATATATATATATATATATATATATATATGTGCGGTTATCCATATGTTTTTTGTCAAAATTTCATTACTTTTTGCCTATCTCCTATAGAAAAGGGAGTATATATATATATATACTACCTTTACCCTTAACAGATATGAATATATTGTGCTTAGATTATATATATATATATATATATATATATATATATATATATATATATATATATATATATATATATATATATGTTGATTTTTACTCCTTCACGGATGGAAAAATACAATGTGTTTTCATTCCGGATGTACATCCGTTCACTACTGTCGTTCTGAAAAGAACAGTTTTGCTGACGTTTCGCCAAAATCACATTTGGCATTTTCGAAGCATTCTTTCTCGCGTCCGAATAGAGACTGAAGTTTTGGTGACTGCGACGCTTCCTTTTATACCCCCACTCGGGGCCGAAGGTTATATCTGCGCAGGCGTTGGTCGTTATTTATGTTTTTCGGATGGTGCTGTTGTTGTTGCGCTAAATGCGCTTGAGTTTTTGCGATTTTAGATTTGTCGATTATTGTCTTCCATACTGTTGGTAGTTTTAATGATTCGTCCCTTTTATTCAAATCACCTTGTTTTTCAATTTCTATGGCTTCTCGGATTATTCTGGTCTTATAATGTTCTATATTGGCAATCTCCGTACACCCATCGAAATTTATTGTATGGCCGGTTTCCTGATGATGTAGGAATAAAGCTGAGATTGTTTGTTTATTTCTAGTGCTGAGTTTATGCTCTTCCACTCTTGCTGATATTCCCCTGTTAGTTTGCCCTACGTACAACTTTTCACAGTCCTGGCACGGAATACTGTACACTCCGGGGTTTTCCAGTTTGATTTTATCTTTTGGGTTTCCGAGTAGTTTACCTATAGTTGTTTGTGGCTTGTGTATTGTTTGTATGTTGTGTTTCCTCAGAATTCTTCCGATTCTGTCTGTTGTGCCTTTTACATATGGTAAGATTACTCGTTGCTTTCCCGGTTCATATTTTTTGTTGTTCGTTGTTCGGGAAACCTTAATAGCTTTCTCTATGGTGCGATTTGTGTAGCCATTTTTCTTTAAAGCACTAGATATTACCTTAAGTTCGTTTTGTCTCGTCTGTGTTTCAGTTAGTCGCACGGATCTAGATATTAGAGTATTTGCCACAGCTTGAATTTGTGCTGGGTGATGATGTGATTTTGCATTTAAATATCTGTTTGTATGTGTTGGTTTTCTATACACGGTGTATTCGAAATGGCCGTTATGTAGTTTTGTGACCAAAACATCTAAAAATGGTAGTTTGTTGTTTTCCTCTAACTCTAGAGTAAATTGTATTCTGGGGTGGATTGAATTTACGTGGGTCAGAAATTTTTCCAGCTCTGTATGACCATATTGCCATATAATAAGTATGTCATCCACATAACGAATCCATAATTTGGGTTTTAAACTTGCTTTCTCAAGGGCTTCTTTCTCGAAGTATATCATAAATAAATTCGCGACTACTGGTGATAGCGAGGACACCCCATTGGAGCACCATCCGTTTATTTATACATTTGCCCGTTGAAAGAAAAATAAGTATTTTTGAGGCAATGCTCCGAGAGTTCTATTATATGTGCCTGGAAATCCTCGTTCATAGCAATCTTGTCCAATGCTTCGTCGATGGGAATACTGGGATATAACGATTTGACATCTAGGCTTGCTATGATATCGTTTTTTTCAAGGACGATATTATAATTCGAAAAATGCTCCGACAAATGAATCAGCTTTTTCTACAGTTGGTTGCATAATTTCAGAAAGGTATTTCTCCAGTTTTTGTAGCGGCGAATTAACAGCACTAACAATAGGTCTGATAGGCGCCCCTGGTTTGTGTATTTTTGGTAAACCATAGAGTTTAGGACATCTGCTCGACTTTTCCCGTGGTATGATTTTTTGTTGAATGTCGGGGTTTATTGGCGAACTTTTTATTTTATTTTTAGTTATTTTTTCTAGGTACGTTGTCGGGTCCCTTGGAACAGGCCTATAACAATTTTCTTGTAGGATATCCTGCATTTTTTGTACGTAATCTTGAGTATTCATAACCACAGTTGTTAGGAGATATCGCAAAATTAAAACCCTTACTCAGTACGGATTTTTCACTTTCTGAGAGACTGTAGGATGATATATTATGTACTAATTTATCGACGTCTACTGATGATCTTTGTGGCGGACTCGACTTTCGTAGAAGATTGTCATACTTATTCGAAAGTCTATCTGTCTTAATATTCTTATTTGATTCTGTTCGCCAAAAAGCCATGCGATTCCACAATAAAGGGTGAATGATGTTACTTAATTTAAGGTGTAACTTTAAAAGTTCTTTCTCTGCCTCGGCTAGTTGTTTTCTAGTTTGATGGATTTGTTCTTTTAACAACGCCTTACTAGCATTTTGAAGTATGGTGTTAGTTCTTCTAGTATGTTAAGACAAATATATATATATATATATAATATATATATATATATATATATATATATATATATATATATATATACTTATGGAATTTTCTTGGGTATTTGGTTCACTGAATTAATTGGCAAGTTTTAGAGATCGGCAAATATTTATTTCATAGCGTGAGTTCAAAACGTTTCAACTATATTTTGGTCTTCATCAGTTGTCTGTAATGTGATATAGATAAGTCATGGCACAGAAAATTACAATAATTAAAATTTTTTTTTTATTTACCAAAATCAAAAGGAGGAATTTTTTTCGGCTTACTTAGAAATTAAAACATTATCCGAGATTTAAATGTTGGCATTTTAACACATTTCCATACACCACAGTTCGTTACAATTAATGCTAAAATTAAAATAATACACATATATGTCACATAGCGCAGAACATTTAAACGTATTACACCGTAAACAAGTATACGAACAGTTAAAATGGTACTAAATTTATATTGGAATAAGAAGCGATTCGTACTGATTTTATTTGTTTTGATGTTTTTTTTTTCGTTTGAACCTCGAAAGAAAGGAAGTATGTGAACGTAAATTTGATTTTTTTTGTGGTTATTTTGATGATTTATGTTACACAATTAAGTTGTTATATATTTTACTTAAATTTTTAATGTCGTTTTATCGTTGATATATATATATATATTTCCATCCCTTTTCTGTTGGTTTTTTTTTCAGTTTTAAGTATCGTAGTCTCTTGAAAATTAAATGTGTGATAATTGCTGTTCGTGATTAGTTAAGGCTGTTTTATTTTTTTTTTCGTATTTGTGTCCATTTAAAATATTTTGTAAGTATTGGGAGGTTTGACCAATGTATATAGACACTAGGGCAGTTGTTACATGAAATTTCGTATATTCAGAATATAGTTAAAGGTTCTAGAAACGTATATTCCTATAGGTTTATTTGCAAAATCAAACAATAGAATTAACTTGACGTTTCGCCTATCATAGTAGGCTTTCTCAAAAATTGCTCATTCCTTTATTTTTTTTTTTTTGGTATATAAGGCTGTCCTTTCCTATCTACAATTAATTTAAAAAACATTTAGTGGTCTAATTATAAAAAGACATTTACAATTTTTCTAAAACTGATTTAAAATGTTATACTATTGACAAATAATTATTACACAATTAATAAAATAAGGTTACATACCTCGAAAAATGCATGTTGATTATTTATTTATATTTGAATGATAGGTAGCAAGTTAGTGGTTTGCCAGGCAACTCATGGCACAGTTTTAGGTAAAAAGGTGTTCTTATCGTAGTACGTTTTTTTGAGAAATTTAAAGATAATTTTTTGCTATTTTTTAATTTAAACCTTAGAGTGGAATCAGACATTCACAATGATATACTACATTTTAAAAATAACGGCTTAGGCGAAGTTAAAACTATACTAAAATATGAAATTGTGGTATATTTGACTTAAATTTTTTATGTCTTGTTTGTCATTTACTGCAATTTTTTATATGAATCATTTCTTTGATAATTAATTTCTGATACAGGTTATCTTCATCAATGATTTTGGTTTCAGAAAAATTAAATTCGTGTTTTGTACTTTTTTCATGTTTGTGTAGTGCAGTGGATGCATTCTTTGTCTACATATGCCTTTTTATTCTATTTTCTAAAATTTGAGTTGTCATACCAATATATTTCATAGGGCAGTTTAAACAAGGAAAGTCATATACGAGATTGGATTTTTTATTTTTAGGAATTTTTAGTTTTTTTTTAGTTTTTAATTTTGTAAATAGGGAGCCTATCAGGTTCTGGGCTTTATGACACATAATTATGTTATATTGTCTTAAGATATGTTTTAATTTTTCAGATAATCGAAATGTGTATGGCATTGCAATATATTTTTTTGTGTATTAACTTGTCTTACGTTTTCGTTATGATTGTTATAATATATGTACGTCCTTTCTTTGATATTTTTTTTATCAGTTTTTCTGGGAAATGATTTGGATTCAAGGTCTCTTTAACTTTATTAAGGGCTTCAGGACGGTATTCTGGTGACGTTGAGAGATATGGCACGGTCAACTAGACCAATCACAACACTTCTTTTTTGTTTGTATCGATGGTGGGAATTGAAATTAAAATATCGTCCAGACCAAGTTTCTTTTGTAAAGCATTTAGTTTTTAAATTATTTTCTTTTTGTCTTATTACAGTAAGGTGAAGAAAATTTATTTTGTTTTCTGTTTCAACTTCAAGAGTGAACTGAAGTTTCGGATGGAAATTATTGAATGCGAAAAGTAGTTCTTCTATTTTATTTTCTGGAACTGATGCTAAACAATCATCCACATATCTCTTAAAAAAGTAACATTAAAATTCAATTTTTCGAGAACTTCCTCTTCTAGTTATTCCATAACTATTTGTGCGATTGTAGAGGAAATAGGTGAGCCCATAGCACATCCATCAAGTTGTTGATAAAATCGGTTTTTGTATTGAAAATAATTATTTGACATTATAAGATGTAAGGCTTCTAAAAATTCAGGCTGAGTTAGACTTGTAAAATTTTTTAAAATATTCCATTTGCCTTTTATAGCACTAACTATGAGTTCATTTGGTATATTAGTATACAAAGAAATTACATCTAGTGATATTAACTTTGAATTTGGTGGTATTGTTAATGTATCTAGAAAGTGTTTAAATGTAAATGAGTCTTTTATGTAATAAGGGTTTTTACTTGTGATATTTGACAAACATTTTGACAAATACTTTGAGAGCTTGTAGAAATGAGATTGAATACAAGAAACTATAGGCCTGAGGGGAATGTTAGGTTTATGCAATTTGGGTAGGCCATATATTTTAGGCGTGACTGCATTATGAATTGACAAATTTTTAGCTTCCGCGTCAATTAATAGATTTTTGTATAAGAGTTTTTTTACGAAAGTATTATTTTTGTTTTGAAAGATGTTAATTGGGTCATTCTTTAAAAGTTTTTTAAGTACTGGTATCTTTTAAGAGCTGATTCGTTTTTGTGTCATATTCAGTAGTATTCATTATAACTGTTTTACTGCATTTACCTGGTTTAAGTATGGTTATTTGAGGATTATCTTTAATGAATTGCCTTGTCTTATTATGTTGTTCCTGTATTCGTTTTTGAAAATTGGTAATTTTATTTTTTTTATGTTTAATTTTTATTTTATGATTGGTAATTATATTTACTACGTCTGACCTTATGCTATCTTTTATTTCATTTGGTTTATCTTGTATAGCTGTTTCTACGCAGGATATATATTCTGCTAAAGGTAAGTTTTTTTCGTTCTGTACAAGGTGTCCGGATTTGGTTGCAAAAGCAGGGTATCTCGCTTATTTTTAAAAATAGAACCTTGCGGTTTTCACGAACCTGAGCTAATTTTTTGTGAAACTCATGAAGCCGTAAACAAAATTTTCATAGCCTTCTTCGTTTATGAGATACAGGGCGAAATAGAAAATTTTGCATTTTGGGACCCCCTCGTCTCTCGGTTATACTTTAACTTAACGCAAAGGGAAAAATTACTGCTTATGCAGTTTTTTATCCTGGACCCAGTGGCGTAGTCATATTGTATATTTGTCCAGAAATTGATTTGTCCTTTTAAAAGCTTCTCAAAAATATATAATAGTATGGATCTATTTTAATAAACAACAACAAAAATTCTAATTTTTATAATTATCATCCCAAATTTTGCAGTAGGCCATGCAAAACGATGCCGTTTTCTTTTGTTTTCTTGAAAGCAGATGACATTTCCCAATTTTGTACGCGTATATAAAATATAGCGCTAGTTTTTTGTATTTATTTAGTGTGTAAAAATATATTTGTATCATTATGGAAGAAAACCAAACTTTCGACCATTATGAAAAGTACGATATGTTTGCTTGTTTTATACTAAGTAATGAAAATGTTGAAGCGGCTTCTGAGATGTTTTAACAGGTAAATAGTTAATTTTTAGGTATGTTGAAATAGATATCCAGAAAGGAGGCAACCTAATATATCCACTTTTTATCGGATAAAAAAGAATTTACTTAATCACGGATCATTTATCAAACCTCGTACGAAAACATAATAAAGAAAATCGGGAGGCTGAGGAAATTACGGTTTTGGCTAATGCAGGAACTTACCCTACAAACTCTTGTAGGGCCAGTGAAAAGAGCATAGGGATTCCAAAAACTAGAGTTCAAGAAATTCTAAAAAAGCACAAATACCACCCATACAAATTTAGGCTCGTGCAGCACTTACAGCCAGAGGACCAAGAGCATCGGGTAGTCTTCTGCAATTGGTTTCGAGAAAGATGCGATATGGTTAGAGATTTTGAAAGGAAGGTTATTTGGTCAGACGAAGCACATTTCAGTAATTCTGGTATACTCAATAGGCACAATAGTAGAATCTGGTCCCAGGAAAATCAACACCAAATATTTCCCAGAAGACAGCAGGGCAGGTTTGGTCTAAATGTGTCCTGCTTCATATTAGGAACACTTATAAAATTTTATATATTTCAGGGAAATCTAACAGCCAATCGCTATATAGAAATTTTAGAGGCAGCTATACCTGAATTACTTGACGATGTTCCTCTAGCGCAAATTAACGAAATTTATTTTCAACAAGACGGTGCTCCTGCACACAATTCTGGAATGACGAGATTATTTCTGTACAATAATTTTAGCAGTCAATGGATCGGAACAAATGGACCTATAAGATGGCCCCCTAGGTCCCCAGATTTGTCGATTTTAGATTTCTTTCGATGGGGATATCTGGAAAATAGAATTTACAAAGACCACTATGATAATGTCCAAGATTTAGGAAATGCAATATAAGAAAATTTTCGCTATTTACAAAATCATCCCGTTATTTTGCTTAATTCCCTAAAACGAATACGAAAATTGTGCGAAGCATGCATAGAACAAAATGGAAATCAGTTTGAACAGTTCTTTTAATTTCCTTGGTTACTGTAGTTCTTATACGACAGTTGATTTTCGCTGAAAGGCTTGTTACATAATAATTTATTACTGTTTTGTTCTTGTGTTACATAAATCTAGGTAGGTGGTACTTTTTTGGTGCGAAATTATCAATACATATTTTGATAAATAGATTTAATTATATATTTATTTTGATTTATTGTTAGGATGTAGATATTGTTAAGTCGTAAATAAAAGGCAGCATTGTTTTGCATGGCCTACTGCAAAATTTGGGATGAATTATAAAAATTAGGATTTTTGTTGTTGTTTATTAAAATAGACCCATACTATTATATATTTTTGAGAAGCTTTTAAAAGGACAAATCAATTTCTGGACAAATATACAGGGTGTTCCATTTAAAAAACACAACTTTGGGTCATATCTAAAAAATAACAACTCAAATGAAAAATATGACTACGTCACTGGATCCAGCGGAAAAACTGCATAAGCAGCAATTTTTCCCGTTGCGTTAAGTTAAAGGATAACCGAGATACGAGGGGGTCCCAAAATGCAAAATTTTTTATTTCGCCCTGTATGTCATAAATTTTGAAAATTTTGTTTACGGCTTCATGGGTTTCACAAAACATTAGCTCAGGTTCGTGAAAACCGCAAGGTTCTATCTGTAAAAATAAGCGAAATACCTTGCTTTTGCAACCAAATCCGGACACCCTGTACAGGAAGCGAGAAGTTTTCGCCTAAAGCAAGAACTTCTGCGACATCGTTAGGAATATCTGTGTTAGAGATGTTGTCTGATCATGAGAATGTATTTATTTGTATGTCATTTTTTTCAGTGACCGATATTAATTTAGAAAGTTTTTTTTTTTATTCTTTTGTTTAATAGAATTGAGTAATTTTTCATATTAAATGTTTTCAAACCTCATGAATTTATTAAAAACGTCAATTAGAATTATTGATTTAACTGCGTTAATTTTTTGTTGAAGGAGAGAGAATTTATTTATAACTTTCGTTGTTTCAGTTATACATAGATTTAAAATTTTTACCTTCGTGCTATTTATAATATCATCAAATTTATTTTCGAGGTACGTACCTGTGAACACAATGTGGGAAACATTGAAATTTAAAAAAGTTGACGAGACGCCTGTGTGTTTGCTTCTTAATAGGAAAATTCTTCAATTTTGTTGCTTTGCTAATTTCGTGTTTGTGATATAGATATTTCTTTAAGTATATCGGCACATACAAATTCATAAGTTGTATCAATTTCTTGAAGGAACGTCATATCAATGAAATACAGTTCGGCACCCTTGTAGATATTATTATTCAATTTGTTTATTAAACTCGGTATATATTAATTGGACTTCTTTCTTGGGTATAGGTTTATTTGCAAAATCAGACAATGGGATTATATATATATATATATATATATATATATATATATATATATATATATATATATATATATATATATATATATATATATATATATATATATTTAATCAAATCACCGTTCATTTTTTACTGCTTTGAAACAAAAAATATTTTTGTTTTTTAGAAAGTTCTTCATATATGCTTGAAGCTAGAAACATATTTTTAGATTTCAGTGTTTTCTTTTTCACGGCTTCTAGGATGGAACAAAAATGTTTTTATATACCAAATTATAAACAAATCTGACCTATATTACTGTTTTCAAAGCAAGCTAAATGCTTCTGAAGTTTTTTTTTAATTTTCAGAGGGCTTTTTCATACTAGGACTACCTTGTATATTTGAAAGAATTGTTTTTATGTACAAAAAAAATCATCGTTTCTTGAATAATTGATAAAATTAAATAAGATGATATTTTAACGAAAACTTAGGTTTTCCTTAATAATAATTACACTTTTTTTAATATGTTTTGTCGTAAGGTACATGTTAATCAAATCTTTTTATCGGAATAAAGAAAACCGAACAATAATACCGGCAAAAAAGTCTTGTGCTTGCCTCCATTTCAAAAAGAGAACGACTTTATGTAAATCGAATACGCCGCCATTTTTCCGCTGACAAAGAGAAGACCTATTCATTTTTTCCTTTTGTTAATATCCCGAACAATGGAAATATCCCGAAGGACTCCGGGTTACGCTGTTGCAACTTTTTTTTTGCTCACAGTTAAATGGAATACAAATCTTTTGAACAATGAGCCTTTATTCCAATGATTTCATGAAGATGTCTTTTTTCAAGTTTAATAATTCTGTGGCAAAATCTACGTCAATAAATAAGTTATCGTAAGATTTATCTCTTATACAGGGTGTTCCAGCCGAGAGTCAACGATTCTGAAGGTTAATAATTTCTAAACGGTTATAGCTATAACCGCACAGTTTGTTTTGATCGAATCCTGTTACCCATAATTTTTTTAATGAAAATTAATAATATTTTTATCACGTCTGCAGGGTAGCCGCAAAAAATGCCATTTTATAATTTGAAAAATATCACTTAATTTAAATGGAAAACCCTGTATATCTTAACGTCAAGAAAATGGTTCTTGCTTAAGGTCTTCAAAAATCATTAAGAATCAACATTTTACAAATGAAAGATTAATAATTCGACCAATGATATTCACACAAATGAGGCAAAATAGATAATTATGTTTATTATTAGAATAATCTTTGCATATATGATCCAATTGTTCAACACATTTATGATCACACCAATGGATGATCAAAGGAATCTTGTATACATATATGTATGATATCCTGAGGCATCCTTCTAATCACATTACGAATAATAATACAACAATCATGCCTGAGTTAACAACCGCATTCGTTGGCCTGGAAACTCTTTCTGTCACGATCAACATAGCGTCAGTTAATGTTAAACGCATTGAAAAATGATCATTTCCTTGGTTGAAAAAGCTCAGGCGGTTTTATTTTACACCGAAACCAAATCGTATCTACTAGAAGAAGATTTAGAACGAGATTTCAGAAGAATCCGTCGTCTCCAAACATTATCAAGAAATGGTACCAAATTGCACAGGTATGTTGGAGACTTTTTTTTCTTATAACTCTATCAAAATGGCCATTTAAATGAAACAGTATGGTGCCTCATCACATTATGCTCTTATAGCAAGAGATTTGGCATTTGGAGCAAGGTGGATAAAAAGAGATGGTCCCATTGAGTATGCACCTTATTCTCCAGATTTAACAGTTCCGGATTTTTTCCTGTGGGGGAAATATCCAGTATCTGAAAAAAAATATCCGAAATGTCATTCCCCAGGAGATGCTTCATTTTTTGATCTTCAATAATGTTTCGCAAATATACCTAGTTATGCTGCGAGACGAGACAAAATTTGTACTCTCGTCTCGTCTCGACACCATTTGACGAGACGAGGTTCAGGGGCTCCGGGGTTTTCCGGCTGCAGATCCCTTATAGATATAAGTACATAAGTCTTTTCATTTCTGTCAAAGGATTTGGTTGTGTGCCTTTAAATATATTTTAATTTTTATAAGGATAAGCATTATAATACCATTTTTTTTACCTACATAATGTACACAATAAATGATTATCACGTAGTTTAATGTTTTTTGTAAAGGATGTCTCAAAAAATATAAAGAATAAAAATAAATATATAAATGGAATTAATTGAATATTTTTGATGGTTAAGTTATTCTTGAATTTAGAGCTGGTAAAATTTAAAATTCAAGTAATACTCCACCAAATGTTAATAATTTACCACAGCTCGTTTTTGATACCCCTTCTGTATACTTAATAATCCAAAATTATCTTGATAAATCTTCTAATTAGTGGTTTTTAAATTTCTTATCTTGAAGCAGAAAGTCAAGGCCCCTTAAAAATGGAGTTTAAAAATTACATAACTTTTTTTACCATATGAGATTCACTTTGTAACTAAAATTTAAAACACATATATTTTAAACAATTTTAAGATATTTAGGTACTTAATTATTTAAAATATTAAAAATACTTCTGAAAAATCACAAAAAAAATCGAGCACCAAGCGAAAACATTTCAAATGTTTGTCTATATTAATAAATATGTGAAATGCAAGCTTTTGAGTTTATACAAGAATATCTCTGAAAATATTGGGCTTAGAAAAAAATGTTCTTAATAAAATGTATGTGGATCAACATGCTACATATTCTAAAACTATTTTTATTTATACAGGGTGGTCCATAAAATCGCGCCGTATCAGAGATATATTTTTTTAAATAGAACTCCCCATTTTTATTGCAAATTTGGATACCTTGGTCAATTCTAGCATGGCTTTATCTAACGTACATGGTATCTGTAATAGACCGTTTTCCTGACATTTCACTTTTTCTAAATTGATCTTTCGAAAAATTGGATTAACTCGAATACCCTTGAATTTAGGCAACTACGATTTTGCAGCTCCAATGTGCTAACTAAAGCCAGTTGTGCAGCTTCCCAACCTTTCTTGGTTCTGAGCAATCATTAATGGAATATGGAGTCTCTAAAATCATAGATAACATGATTTTTTCAAATGGCACTACCCGACCTTGGATATACCGTTGAATGTAGAATTTTGTAAGCTTTCCAGTGATCTAAGGTTGTAGATGTCTATCTCTTACGGTTTTGCTCAAAGTCCAATTTTTTGAAATTATTTTTTGGAATTAAGTTTTATTAACAACTCAAAAACCGGAGGCACCCCATGAGGATACGTATGCTATAGAAATTTAGATCTAATTACTAATAAACAAATAAATAAATAAAAAACTACAGGAAATATTCAGAGTGACCACCTTCCTTTTGCAAAAAAAATCCAATTGGTCTACAAAAGGATTGTTGCACATTGTTTAGTATTTCCGGCGTGATAGTTATAAAAACATTTTTAATTCGGTCTTGCATATTTTAAACTGTTGTTGGTTTTTCAGTATAAACCCTGTCTTTGACCTACTTCCCACAAAAAAAATCAAGGGGGATCATGTGGGTGAATCGCGGAAGCAAACGTATTGGCCCTGCCCTTTCTGGAATTGAATATTCAGCCAAATAGTCACAGCACGTGCTCCATTTTGTTGGAAATACATATCTCTTATTCTAACGAAAGGAACATCTTCCAAGAATTCAAATAAGTTCTGTTGCAAAAATTCTAGGTACCTGGCACCATTTAAAGTACCATTGAGAAAAAAAAAGATCAGTGATAAGATTTCCGAAAATCCTGGCGTAAACATTAATTGCCCATCTCTGTTGGCTGTGTACTCCAAAACAGTGCGGATGGATATTAGTAGTAATTTTGTCTATTAACAAGTCCATTCCGGTGAAAAGTGCACTCGTCCGTAAACATCATGGAATCCACAAAATTTGCATTTTCATTTAATTGTTGTTGTATTCAAAGACAAAAATTAAATCTTAATCTTAAATCGATCCAATTAGTTCCTGATGTAATTGTATTCAATAAGGATGAAATTTATTTTTCGATATAATTCTTGTTGTAGTTGTGATAAAAAAAAATTGCAATGTCAATCGGGAGCAGCTAAAATGAAAAAAGCTGCGAAGCAAAATTGAAAAAGTATGTAAAAATAGTTTTTTTTTAAGTATAGACAAAAGTAATAGCCGTCAGTCGTCTAATCGTAAGTCGGTCTAATTAGAATTATTATTATACTTTAGAATGTTGTTTTGTTTATTTGTTTCTTTTGTTGTTATGTTTATTTGGAATAGTGTGTATGGAATGCATTATGGTTGATATACAACCTTATTTCATTTTCTGAGATACCTAGCCGATTTGCTGGAGCTATTCTTGATGACCATTAGTTTGAAGGCATAATGTAATTCTTTTTTTTTAGAGAACGTCTAATACGTCTATAAATATTCTGCGTTTGTCTGAACTCATTGCAAGAATTTTGAATTCGCAACCAGAGCTGCTGACGCGTTTGTATTAGAACGGTCTACACATAGTATTTGAGAAAACCCCATATACAAAAATCACAAGGATTTAAGTCTGGCGACCTAGCTGGTCATTGAACTGGTCCGCCTCTACCAATCAACAGATTTTCGTAAGTCTGATGCAGATATTATTGCACATTTCGACTAAATGTGTGCTTTCGCAGATTTTTTTTGGTGTTTAACAAATTGTTCAATGCCAGATATTTGGAAGTGTTCAAAGGTCTGTCCGGTCTATAAAAAAGGTGACAAACTGGACATTACCAATTTAAGACCCATCTCTATCATCGCTAATTTTTCCAAAGTCTTTGAAATACTCGTTCATGATAATATCTGGTGCAAACTTAAAAATGTAATTTCACCTGCGCAGCACGGCTTTGTCAAGGGACGCTCGACGACTACTATATTCGTTTGTATTACTCAGTTTCTGAGGGAATAGCTCAACGTGGACAAACGGATGTCATATCGACTTGACCACACGATTCTGCTGCAAAAACTACAACATTTTGGATTCTCCGACAATTTGATATTATTTTTTACCTCATATTTACAAAATAGAAAACAGTTCGTAGCTTATGGTGGGGCCAAGTCGAGCGAATATTTGGCAATATCAGGAGTTCCCCAAGGATCTATACTTGGTCCGCTCTTGTTCACCCTATTTATCAACGATATTGTTGACAATCTTTCGGCCCACTGTCTGCTTTATGCAGACGATCTAAAAATTTTCTCGAATATATCCTTTGTAAATGATTGCCTTGAGTTACAGCGAAACCTTGACATTTTGCATGATTGGTTTATTATGAATCGTCTGGATTTAAACGTGTCTAAATGCAATGTTATGACATTTACGACAAAAAATACCGCTATTAACTTTAATTATATTATCAATGGTGTTACCCTTACTCGTCCGGATGTTTTTAAAGACTTGGATTTTGTTTTTGAAAAAACACTTTCCTTTGTACCCCACATGACTGACTTAGTATCAAACAGCCTTAAGCTTCTTGGATTTATTCTACGAACGACTCGCGACTTTCAAACTATTTTGCCTGTAAAAACGTTGTATTTCTCTTTAGTAAGGTCTAAACTGGAATATGCGTCAATAATTTGGTATCCTTTTTAAAGTCCATATAGACTGTATCGAGTTAGTACAGAGGAGATTTGCCAAAGCATTGTGTTTTAGAGCTGATAGAGCTTACCCAATTAGAGGTTTTCCCCACGATCAGTTGCTGCATCAGTTTTCGCTTGTCAGCCTTGACGAGAGACGTGTATGTTCTTCCCAGCAATTTCTCCATAAACTTATTAACAACAGAATTATTTCCGAAGAACTATTGTCAAAATTAAATTTTCGCGTTCCTACGCTAAACTTTCGTAGCTCTGATACTTCTTATTTACCCCTTGTAGGACAAACATTTACAAGTTTTCACCAATTAACCGAATGTATAGTAACTATAATAATCACAAAAATTCATATGATATTTTTAATTGTAACCTGGGCACGATCAAAAGCCATTTTTACCACTAGCTTTTTGTTCTTATTTTTATATTGCCTGTTTTTTTTGCATTTGTATACTGTTGATGTTTATTGTTTAAATTGTATTTTGTTTCTTCCTATTATTTAAGTATTTAATTTTGCTAAAACTATTTTTATATATGTAATTGCTGTTTTGTACCTGTTTTGTTACTGGGACGTAGTGCTGTAAGACAGTGTATGTATAAATAAAGAAATAAAAATAAATAAATACAAATAAAATGAGCCGGACACCCATCGTGCATAAACCACATGGCTTACCGAATATTTAAAGGAACTTCCTCTAGTAATGTATTTAAAATATTCTGAAGAAAATTTAAATACTCTTCCCCTGTTAATCGACCTGGCAACTTAACAGGTCCAATTAGGTTGTTGTTTGCAATATCAATCCACACATTAATACTAAACCTATGTTGATGTTTGGTTTCTTTCACAACATAGGGATTATCCCCAACGTATGCATAATGATGTGAATTGTGTAAATTATTAATTCCGCCTCTCGTTATTTCTCGTCCAATCTGAAAATACTACACGCGCGGGGAAATCACCCTCACTGATGTACAGGGTGTTCCAGCGAGGACTGAACAGGGACCTATTTTCGACCTTCCTTGTATTTTGGAAAAATTCAAAATAGCCAATCGATGTATTTTTTTTGTAGATCCAAAAATGTCATCGAAAAAATATTTGAACCAGAAACAAAAGAGTTACGCTATGCATCAGGTGTTTTTTAAATGGAATGTATCGTTTTTTATACGATTTTTGGAAAGAGTGATTTTTTTTATGTCCGTTCTGATTAAAAGATTTGATTTTGCGATAGCTGTTTATATTACATTTTAATGTTTTACAAACTAACATTTTAGCTTCACCTGTTTAAAATATACGATAGGTTGGTATAGGTGATCAAGGTAAAATGACGTTTGAATGCTTTGTCAATAAAAATTGACATTATTTTAATTATTATCGAAGTCTTCACCTAAAAAATATATATTTGACTCTGATCGAAATGAAATACTCTTTGGACGAGAGACTACAGATTGTTATGCTATTTTACAAGTGCCAAGAAAATGCCAGAGAAGCAAGAAGAAGATTTATTGCAAATTTTCATAGAAATATATCCATCAATACAATTCTAAGGATAAAAAACCTATTTGAGGAAAATAAAACTTTACATGATAGAAAAAGAAATTCAATAAAAAATAATTATTAAATAATAAAATAAAACTACTAATAACATAAGTTTTCAATGTGACCGCCGTTTTTCTCGAAACAACATCGATAACCCCTTTGTAGCCTTTCTAAACTTGCTGTTACAATATGATTTTCCTGGTTAAGGCGGTTTATTTCATCGACAATTTTTCCCATGATCTCTTGAATATTTTCGTTTCGTTGTCTGTATACGACGTTCTTCAAATGGCCCCAAAGAAATGTATCCAAAACTGAGAGGTCGGGGCTATTGGGCGGCCAAGCATATGTTCCATTTCGCCCTATCCATTCGTTATGGCGCCGATTTAAAAATTGAACCACATCATGCACGGCATGAGGAGGCGCCCCATCATGTTGCCAAATTATATTCTGCCAATGGTAAGTCTTCCAAAAAATTTTCAATTTCGTTTTCTAAAAACTCATAATATCTGTGCCCATTTAAAGTCCCGTTAAAAAATATTGGTCCTAAAATTGTATTGTTTTTTATCCCACACCAAACATGAATAGAATTCCTACCTTGAAATTTAATAGTCTGGAACTTTTTTGGATTTTCAAAGGCCCAGTGGTGTCTATTATGTCTGTTGAATACTCCCGATGTTGTGAAAGTAGCTTCGTCGGTCCACACAATATTTTTGAATAAATCAGGGTCTTCGTTTTCTTGCCGAATTACTATTTGAGAAACAAATTGAAAGCGAAGTTCTTTTTGTGCCGGTGTTAGGTGCTGAAGTGGAAGGATACGAAAAGGCCTAAATTTATGAATTTTCAGAGTCCTGTGAACAGTCCCTCGGGTAACTCTTCTGCGCCTTACTCCGCCACCGTACTGATCTTCCCGAACTGCATCCGAAATAGATTTGGTTGGATTAACTTGAAAATAATTTATAATGGCCTGGTCTCGATTTCTTCTTCTTTGTATATTTCTTTTTCTATCATGTAAAGTTTTATTTTCCTCAAATAGGTTTTTTATCCTTAGAATTGTATTGATAGATATATTTCTATGAAAATTTGCAATAAATCTTCTTCTTGCTTCTCTTGCATTTTCTTGGCACTTGTAAAATAGCATGACAATCTGTAGTCTCTCGTCCAAAGAGTATTTCATTTCGATCAGAGTCAAATATATATTTTTTAGGTGAAGACTTCGACAATAATTAAAATAATGTCAATTTTTATTGGCAAAGCATTCAAACGTCATTTTACCTTGATCACCTATACCAACCTATCGTATATTTTAAACAGGTGAAGCTAAAATTTTAGTTTGTAAAACATTAAAATGTAATATAAACAGCTAGCGCAAAATCAAATCTTTTAATCAGAACGGACATAAAAAAAATCACTCTTTCCAAAAATCGTATAAAAAACGATACATTCCATTTAAAAAACACCTGATGCATAGCGTAACTCTTTTGTTTCTGGTTCAAAAATTTTTTCGATGATATTTTTGGATTCTACAAGAAAAAATACATCGATTGGCTATTTTGAATTTTTCCAAAATACAAGGAAGGTCGAAAATAGGTCCCTGTTCAGTCCTCGCTGGAACACCCTGTAACTTTTTAAAATGAAATGGGTATAAGTTCTCGTTGTGTATAACATTACTTACAGACGATTTGCAAATTCCTGAATGCATCGCTGACAATCTTCGAATTGCTTTTTAATTTTTTTTGTAGACACCGATCCGGTTTCCCTTAACCTCTGGTGAAGTGCCGTAAAGGTTCTGTGAGTGGGATGGATTCAATTCGGAAACTTTTCAACATATGAACGTTGTGCCGCTCGAGCGTTACACTGAACTTCCCCGTAAATTAAATGCATATCTGCATATTCTTCATTACTAAATGAAACCGTTAAAAAAAATGTAAATTAACGTCTTACTCTCAATTAAATCAGATTATTAATATGACAATAACAATTTTGTCAAAAATGACACTTGCGTTTACTATTGTTAAGACCGGGTACCTAGCATTGTTGAATAAGTATTTCTTTTTTTATCAATAAAAAGCAAAAAAAGTATACTACGTTCTCTAAAAAAAAGAACTACATTATGCCTTCAAACCCACGGTCATCATGTGGAGCATTTATTATAGTTTATAATAGTTCATATACTTACCTTTAATTTTGTATGGTCTTGAGTTTATTATTATTAAAAAATTTGTTTTCGTTGCATCTACGCATAAACTTGAAAATTGCTCGAGAACGGTTACCTCTGGCGTTGTTGAGTAAGTATAGCTTTTTTGCTTAGAAAAGGTACAAGAGTAATATTTATTCGTAAAAAAAACCCAGAAGTGCATCGCCAAAAAAGTTAGAGCAAATAAATAATAGTAACGTACGTAGCGCCCTCTAAGTGTCACATGAAATCTAATTCCTCACCCAAAAAGTACCCCGAATGCCCAATTTCGTGAGAAAATTTTATTATTTGCAACAGATATTTTATAAAAAATAAAATAAAATTTATATTTCAACACCCTGTATCTTCTTAAAGAAACATTTCCGGACCTAGGTTAATATGAAAATGTTTTCATGTTTATTTATGTAGAATCACGCCTTTCATTTTGTAGGGGTTGTTCGTGGACATCCTGGATAGTATAAATATTAATGACTCAATATGTAAAAAAAAGTAATCAGTTTATTATGATATAGTCAATATTGACGCCCGTCTCTCTTTCGTTTTATTTCAACCGTTTATGTCTTTCAATAAAAATTCATCTATATAGGAAATGAGAGAAAGTTGTACGGAACAACGCACTGCATCCGTATCTGGAAACGTCAATTTCGCCTGCAATTCGTCTGAATGGACATGGATGTCTTTTCAAAGCAATCAGCATTTATAGGAAATATGATATAGTCAATATTGACGCCCGTCCGAAATAACTTTTGTCCATTTCGTTTTATTTCTACGACTATACGTTTATGTCTTTCAATAAAACAGTTTTTATAACTTCCCTCTTAAAGGTGATATAGGAAATCAGAGAATAATTTACATTTTAATTTTGAACAACGGAAAATATAATTCTTTGTCCGTATGTAGCGAATTAACGTTTTATTTTTATGGGGTGTTTTTATGACAGTAACATAAAAATATAAAAATTCGTTCGTGAGATTAATAAAAGTTAATTTCAGATTTGTCATATATTTAGGTTCTTCCCCCCGTTCCTTTTACCATCCCTTTTGAAGCTTTTATAAAATAATTTACATTTTAATTTTGACAGTAATTTGTAACTAAGTTTCTTAGTAAATATTTTGTATAATTCTTATAAAGGTTACTGCATATGTAAGACAATGTAACGATAGTTACGTAAGACAAGCTGTCTCATGCGGATAGTGAAAATTTTCCGCATGAGACTGCAGCAGAACGACTCGAAACGGAGTTCGAGCATGCGGTCGAGTGCGCAAGAAATCTAGGGGTGTAAGTTCGGGTCTCCTCGGAGATCACGCGTAATTACCTCATTCCCTAATACCTCCTCTATAATGTGCATTCAAAAAGTTGGTTATTTCTTGACTTCTGGGAAGTGTATCACCATCCAGATGCCGAATTAACTTTGCTCGTTCTCTTGGAAGCACTTCATGTTTGACAGGGCGGACTCATAAATGCCTTACCAAACCGCTACTGAAGTTCTTCCTGGTCTTGTAACTTCCACTTTTTATTCTCGGTTGATTTTTACTTCCCTCTTAAAAGGGAAGTATACAATACTTCGTGAAAAATCACTCTCTGAGATTTTGAATCCAAGATGGCGAAACAAAATAGCGGCTTAATAAAATATTTAAAAATTCAGACTGAAAAAAGTGCTTAATGGTTTGATTTCAAATTATATGCTTCACGTTTCAGGATCCCTGCTTAATGGTGATTTCAAAAAACATATTACTTACTCGATTGATTTTGGTCAAAAATTAAGGGTGATATGTTTTTCAATCCAAGATGGCGGAATAAAATTTCGCTATCCGACTTTATGTCAATTGGACTGTGTCACCAAAACAACCGTTGAATTTTGTTGGTTGCCGGGTAAACTGTCAATTATTTGATGTCAAATTGTGTACCATAACTAATTGTGGTATAGGGAGCAACTAGTAAAACTATATTACTAATTCAAGATGCCTGAGCAAAATGGCGGCCAACTAAAATTTTTGTAGTCGTGAAAAAATCACCCTCTCAGGTTTCACATTATTTACGTTTTAGCGTCCCTATATGCCAAAAAAACATGTTTTATCAATTCTGTCTGTCTGTCTGTCAGTTTGCGACATAGCTTAAATACTACTTACCCGATTGACTTTTGACAAATTTTAATCAAGAATTAAAAGTCTTATGGGGATGACATGGTAACATTTTGGTAAAAATCCAATGTGGCGGAACAATGTTAGAGTGGTGTATTATTTGGGGTTGAGATCCAGTAAAAAAACAAGCCTTTTTTACATTGTCGATGTTTCGCAACTATTGTTGCATCCTCAGGACACATATATAGATCCTATATCCTGCACGAAAGGCATATTATCAGTTTTTACCTACTGTGTTGGTCCACATATATTTCCCAGATATTAATTTTCTAAATGGTTTTCGTTAACAATCCTGTTAGTGTCATATTAAAGTGGTGTATCATTTGGGGTTAGGATCCAGAAAAAAAAAACAAAAGTCTATTTTTAAATAGTCGACGTTTTGCAGCTTTATTGTTGCATCCGCAGGACACATATCTAGATTCTATATCCTGCATGAAACCCATATTATCAGTCTTTACCTACTCCGTTGGTCCGCAGCAGATCTTTCCCAGATATTAACTTTCTAAATGGTTTTCGTTAACAATCCGCTTGTTATTATGTTAAAGCGGTGTATTATTTGGGATTAGGATCTAGCAAAAAAACAAAAGTCTATTTTTTAATAGTCGAAGTTTCGCAACTTTATTGTTGCATCCTTAGGACACATATAGATTCTATATCCTGCGTATATCCTGTTGTATAAAAAAAATATAAATAACATAAACTTTATACAGGTTTTTGCAAACTCGATGTTCATGCTCATTGGGATCTCGCAGAAATCCAAGAGGTAAAAGAAATTAATAGCGACAAAGTTACACATTGTAAAACTTACTTTTGTAAAACTGTCGAAAACAAAAAAATTGAAATGTTTTAATTTTTAACTCACTATATTTGAGGCGTTGCATAATTAACATTTTCATTGCAGATTTTGTCTATTACAAAATGACATATTTTAACTTTCTATTCCGATGTAATTGGGTTTGGTCCCAATCACCAATTACATGAATTTAAACGTGATACTTTATGTTCTATGGTATATTCTAAAGCTTTTGATTTTCCAAACCAATAATTTATTCGATTTGAATAAATGGCACTGAACTAAAAACTGAAGATACCAATGCATTAAATACTGCATTACGTAAAAATTTGTTCAAAACATTAGATCCTATAAAAAATTTAATAAAACATAAGCCTACAAATTGTAAAAAAGTGTTTGCAGACAAAACATTTAAATTAAGATGAATTTTAAGAAATTACACTTTCATTTGCAATTTAGGGTTCTGTAGTTATATCTAAATCCAATAGTTTTTTAATAATTTCCATGTTCTTTAGTAAGTGTAGTTATGCCGTCATTAGATACAGGCAACCTCTAGTTAATTAAAATTTAACCTTATTTTTATTGGGGAATTCAAATATACAATAAAATACAGTGTAATTCATTAAAAAAAATTAACTTTATTATGCCACGTATTTTTGACGCATCCCGTATGCCTAAGAATAACTTAAAATGTAGCTCTATCTGATCTGCATATATCCTCCAAGGTTCATGTAAAAACGGACGGGTAAGTTCTGCCCCACCCTGTATAGAGGTTTTAATAATTATATATTTTTAGACACTCGGTATACGAGGACTTACTAATAAAGAAGAAAACATACTCAGTTAGGTACAACTTTAATTAAAAAGTGCCTAGAATTGGTAATTTACAAGAAAGTAATTTATGTTAAAAAAAAATTGAAAAATATAATCAAAATTGCCCAGACTACGGGTAATAATTTTAATTTTATAATTAAAAAACCGTCTTGAGGTTTAAAGTTACTTTTATCAAAAATAATAAGAAAAAGTAAAAATACCCTTGACTGAATTTGGCCGATTTGTCTCTTGAATTCAGTCAAAAAGAAACAAATCAGATATCAACATTTTGGGAAATTAGTTTTTTCCTAAGAACCTATTTACTGATGAAATCAAAATAATTTGAGATTTGCAAATTTTCGCTCTTGACAAAGCTCGTGTAAAAAAACTACTTTTGTCTTATCCCTGGTATATACCAGACCAAAGCAACCCTTAAAACACACACAAATCCGAAAGCTTGATTAAATATTCTTAACCGCAGTTAAATTTAGGTTAAATTTTAAAAAATTGCACAATAGTGTATATGAAAATAAAATAAATTAAACGTTCGAATTACCCCAATTAACTTTTTTATTCAACTTTCACCCCATCTTGTATACTTTCTGAGATAAGGTAGTGTCCCAGATAAACGGGCCACCCTGTACATTTTACTAAAAGACTAATTACTATTTTTTTTTATAATCCACAGCTTCTGCATCTAGAGTAACATCCACAGGTGCATTGACGTCATTATTACTAATGACAATCTCAGGGTGTTTGATGCTGATGTTTCTTCAATCACAACCTAGTTTCTTGTTCAGTGAACTTCCGTCATCAGAAACCTCTAACCTGAACATTGAACAAATTAGACCTTGGACTTGACCTGTCACTGATAGACTGGAATAATCTGTATCGCCTAAATGATTTGGACGAGAAAGTTTTGTTCCTTACAGAAAGTCTGTTGCGGGTTTTTGATAAGCATGCTCCTGTCATTGCAGTTAAGTGTAATCAGAGAAAACCTAGACAACCCTGGTTTACTGACACATTAGCCTGCTTAAAAACACTCAAAGAAAGAGCTTGGCTCCGTTATAAGAAATTCTGCTCATCGGGCTTACTTCTGTGGTCTACGGAATTATTACAATCGTGCATTGAATGTGGAACGGCGCATTTACTTTTCGACTACACTCAAGTCTTGTAACAACTCAAAGGTAGCACCTTCATAAATGGGGTATCTCTAAGTCTAACAAATCTTCTAAGATCCCGATGATCTTTTTATTCCAGATGAAATTAACCTGCGGTTTGTTGGTTCATCTCATGCGCTCTCGGTTGATGATGATTATGTTGAGCAACTTAGGCACTCATAGTTTGGCAACTGTAGATTCGAACTTAGACCTTGGTTTTTGCATTGTTTAAAACGAGATTTTAATTTTAATTATTTGTTGAACATATTTTTAAAAATATTTCCATTCTCGGACAATGTTTTTAATATATTACAAACGAAAACAAATGATATTGCTTTTTGCCTAAAGAAAGTGGATGATTTTAAGTCCATGTTAAGCCAAAAAAGAGACGACTATTTTGGGAGAAAACGATGACATTAAATGTAGAGCCACAAGCCAAGCGTCTTCGAACAGACAAGGTGGGAGATGTTCAAACATCATACAGACGCCTCTTTTATGAAAGAATCGATCAAATTCAGCAACAAATAAACTATAGATTTAACGGTTTAAATGCTTTTAAATTCCTGGAGCTCTGCAAGTTGACCAAGTTAAACTAATGGTTTTAAGACAGAAACCACATACTTACGGTGCGGATCTTATCTCCGCGAAAATGCTTTCCTTGGAACTAATAGCAGCCCCGTTAACTCACATTATCATCGTATCTCTTTTGTCTGGCAAATGTCCCGTACTCTGGAAAACAACTTACGTGAGACCTATTCCGAAAAGTCCTTCCTTGCCAATATCTTCTCTTAATGATCTTAGACCTATCAGCCTCCTCTGTGAAGGAGTCTTACACGAACAGCTTTGTGACTATTTGGATGAGAGTGGAATTCTCCCAAAAACTCAGTCTGGTTGTCGCAAGGGATTTGGAACGGTCACGGCACTGAGCCATCTTCTTGATGATTGTCTGATTGCTCTGGATGATCGGATGGTGGTCTCTCTTACATGTTTGGATATGTCCAAGGCCTTTGACTCTGTTAGTTTTGAATGTCTTCTGAAATACTATGGCATAAATGGACACACTCATGATTGGTTGAATAGCTATCTCCATGGACGCGAACAAAAAACTTTTCTTAAATGTGCGGGCAACACACTGGTGTCGGATTCTGCTCAAATAACTTCTGGGGTTCTTCAGGGATCAGTGCTGGGACCCCTTCTGTCCTTCAGTATTCATTTTTATGCTGATGACGTCCAACTTTTCTGTAGCTTTGCCCCAACTTTCATGAGTGTTGCTAGTGAGCTGATTAACCAGGATTTGGACTCAATATCTTCTTGGACAACAAACAATGGTTTAATACTGAATCCAGAGAAGAGTCAACAGATGTTGATTGGTTCTCCTTATTTTCTGCGAGATGCGGTTGGACAGGTCTGGGGATCGATGGACGTGAAAGCCCTTGTAGTAGAGTTATTAGGAGCCTTGGGCTACTTCTTGATTCAAGGCTTAAATTTGAAAATCATATCTTGCTGGTGTGTCGTAAAGTATTCATCAGTCTTAAATCTCTATATAAATTTAAAGATCTTCTGGATGAAAATGCAAAGAAAATGCTAGTCAACTCTTCGGTTTTGTCTCATTTTCATTATGCAGATGTCGTTTATGGACCTTGTTTGACAAATGAGAGTCGCGTGAGGTTACAGAGAATGCAGAACTTTTGCATCCATTTTATAACTAAAGTTTCTAAGATATTCTTATATTACCCCGTTTTATGAAAAGCTAAACTTGTTCAAATTGAAAGAGATGAGATTTGTTCATTTCATCTGTTTTGTATTCAATCTGATCAACTCTCAGACTCCAAAGTATTTAGCTGAAAAACTTATTAGAAGAAGCGATGTCCATGACAGACCGCTTCGGAGAGTTTATGCTAACTTCGACATCCCCCGGCCTAGAACGGAAACTTTTCGAACAGGCTTCCCTTATCTTGCACCTTATGCCTACAACCAAATCACAAGACTGAGCTTGACTTCTAAATGCAAGCTTATAGTGAAACGAACAATAAAGCAGGAGGTCAGACAAAGTTTAAAAGCTTTTAATCTGAATATGTTTGACACTTGGGGCCTGGTTGTTAATACCATTATCTAGTGTATCTTGTCCTTTTGTGTAATATTGACTGTATTTTTTTTATCTTTATACAATAAATGTTTTTTAAACTTGAATTTGAATTACTAGAGTCGTACGTAATGCGTGTCCATCATTCTCTTCATGATAAATTGAAAAAAATTGTTTATTTTAATCTAAGAGCAATTTTTTTAATCTGCAAGACGGATCTTTTGCTTGAATAGTAATGAAACTAGTCAAATAAACCTCTAAAAAATTGCTCATTATTCTTTATTAGCACCGTACGTATTCAGAATGTTATTTCATGGCAGAAAATCCTCACACGAAAGCACTGCAAGCTAATGGAAAAAGAACTGACTTGTGGCTAATTTATAATGTGGTAAAGGCCAATTAAATGTTTTATTACACAAAAAAATAATCCCGCATACACATGTAAGTCAATTTTATCGTGAAAACGTATTATTAATGTTATCTCTTCATTGTGGTTAATAATCCAGATCTGTTTGTTTACGGACAAAACAAAGATCGAATATCATTCACATCCGAGAGGGTTATTAACGCCGAGCCTAATTAAGCAACAATTTAAAAACTTACTTGGCTGTGTAATTTAAGCGGATTTGGGACGACTAATGTGTCTGATTTATGAGATTTTTATACATTATGCATTCCAAAAGAAATCGTGTTTTTGTCCTTTTTCTTTTAAATCCTGTTCTTGAGGGCTCTGAAACTATCAATAACCTCGGTTGTTTTTTACGTTTTGTAATTTATTTAGTTATTTTAGCTGATGGTATTGAATTAAATCGGCTTCTCTTTTCAACCCGCTGAAGCCAACATGGGCAAAAAATAGAAACACACTTTATTAAAAGGACTTTTCTGAACATAATAGGGTAGGGATGAACAAGCTATTTTCGTGTCCCCACTGTTATAAACTATAGGCTGAGGGTTATGAAATTTCTTTACCCGAAACTTCCCTCTTGCATTTGTTAGAAATAGTGGTGTGTGACCCAATTTAGTTCAGTACAAAGTTACAGTCAGGGGCGTGGAACTTATGAACAAACTTAAAGTTTCAATATTTTCGTGTCCCTAATGAATGCACTGTTATAAACTATAGGCTGAGGGTTATGATAGAGAGATAATTCTTTATTTATTCAAAAAAAAATCGTAGGTTTTTTGTTTGAATTGTGTTGTGTGAAATGGCTAACAGGGTGTGAAAATATAAGTAAATGTGTGTTTGTTGTGTGTCATGTTTACTTTTTGATAAAAATGATTTCCAAAGGAAGGTCTCTGGAATAAAAAAAATGAAAAACTGTATTAGTTTTATCCGATTTAAACAATTTCCATAAAGCTGTAAAAATAAGTCAATTATTTTGTCCTTTTTGAAAGTGCATTTAAAACTGGTTTTTCCGTCAATAAAATTATGAAAAAGTCTTCGGCAAAACCAGAATTGAACACGCCCTTAATAAACAGTTGGAAATTAGTCATCGCCAACACAATGAACTAGTCTATCAAAATAGGCAAATATTAAGAAGACTTATTGATGTTGTTTGTTTTTAGATATGACCCTCATAAAGAACAACAACAAAATTCAAACAAAAAGATACTTGATCTTAGAGATATCTGAATTAAAATTCAAATCATTCAAAAAATCTCCAAAAAATTATTACTAAAAAATCATTTACCAGAGCAACACATTAATAGAATAATTAAACAACGCACACACAAGTTATACAATACGTCTCGTTAGAAGAATAACCGCACTCCAGAAGAAGATACAAAATGTTGCCCTCCCCTATACATAGGGACTTAGTGTATTCAATACCATGCACCAATTGTCCAAAAAAATACATCGGAATGACAAATCTGCTTCTGGAAAATAGAATAAAAGGACATAAATACACAAAGAATGCCACAACAGCATTAAACAAACACATACAAACCGAAAAACACAACATCAACTATGAAAACACCAAAATACTAGCTAAAGACACATTACAATAAATTAGCCATCAAAGAAATGATAGAAATTACTAGAGAAAAAAACTCCATGAATGACAGAACCAAACATAAATAATTTGAGCCATATGTATATAAATTTATTAATGTGACACCTTAATTTCAATTTTATATTAACTCTCTACACTTAAACGGTTTTCAACATAAAACAACAAAAAACCGTTCCGTTTCTTTTACGAGAAAAAAAAAAATACAAGTGATAAATATTTCATTACTGCTCTGATACAAGTTCTGGCAGCATAAACAAATCTGTCAATAAATATCAGTAGTTATAATATGGGAGCGCCTCCTCCTCCTCCTCTTCCTCTCTCTCATGTCCCTCATTCTTAACTTCCTCCCCTTTTATTCTCATTCGCATCATATTTTTAATTTTTTCTCTTTGTTCTCCCACATTTGATTTTGCATTCTTAAGTCTTATAAATAGGTGCATCATGATCATTTTAGTATGCCGAGGCACATTTACTAAGCTGTGCTCGAGTTGCGTAAAAAGTTATTTTTGAATTTTTCCACCAATTTTGTATAAAACAAAAAGAAAAAATGTGTCAAGTAATAAGTGAATTATGTGTAATCGCGAAAAATTAACTACAACTATCAGACAGTTAAAAGTTAAATATCTCAATTTCTTTGAAGTGATTTCGAAAGATGAATACACCAAGCTGTTTTATCCACTGAAACGAGATTATTTGGAAGCAATTGACTGTTGTGATGATTATTTAGAAGGAATTATAAGCCTTACTACGTTTTTCAATACATTTGGGAAATCATACTTTGTAGGAGAATTAAGCCACCTAATAGAATTTATAGGAGAAGATTGCCAATTTATACCTGCTATTATTGCAACCCAAAAGAGGTTTCAATTATACGAAGATAAAAAACAGGTATTATCAAAGAAAGTTAATCCTATTCGCAAGAGACGTCCCCCTACATATTTAAAATATTATGTTAAATAAATGAAATGGCTGAGTTGCTGATTGCAGTTAAATTATTAGAGGAGAAATTTAGTAATCTTTCAAAAACCTATTTCTCATATTGTATGGCAAGTGGTCCGGAGTGGATAGACTTTTATTGTAATCAATCTGAGGAATTCGTAAAGGCTGCCCTCTGTTGCAACAAATACATTGAAACATTAAATTTTTTTCAACTTATTCAAGATCTAAAAGATATTGGCTTTGGTTACTATTTAAAAGACTTGAAGCAATTTATTGACGAGGATACTATTCTTCAAGAAATTGAAAAGGAAGAATAAATTTAATAATATTTACAATGGAGCAAATGGTTACTGAAATGTATGAAGAGTTTATTATATCTGCTGCATACTTCCAATATTTATCAATTGTAGGCGAAGAAGACGCAGAAGCACAAGATTTGTCAGCATATGTTAATAATATAGATCGAATGGAACAATGTAAATTAGCCGCTAAATTTTGTAATGATTATTTAAAATATAAAAATGAGTATGAACTTTTAAATGAATTTAGAAAATTAGATTTAAGGTATCATATTAATTGTATTCAATCATGGTTGGTTAATGCAAAATAAAAAGGTAATTAAGTTTTTTATATTTTTATTCATTCATAAAACAATTGTCATATAAAAATAACACATTTGTCAAAGCACACATACAAGGTGATTTTGAATGATAGAAGCATTTTGGTTCCATTAGCTTTAGCGCTGGTTGTTCATCTATTTTTATCACAGGCTTTTTAGAATATTTCTGTATAAAATCCTTTTTTTCGCTTCCTTTTACAAAAACAAAATCTGCTTTCTTCGTAAGTGTTTCAATTATTTTTGGGAAATGATGTAATGGAGTAAATCCATTATTCCAATGTATACAATGATAATTTTTCGTTAACCATACCGCCTGCTTGTGACAATCAGGTGAAAGAAACTCCATTGGAAAAGGCCTTTTAAAAATGTAATGAGTCATTTCATAACCATCAAAAGCTGCAAGCTCTTTCGGTATAAATTTATTTTTTTCATCCTTGAATCCTTGAATATCTATAACCAATCTCATATTTTCAAAGCAGCAAATTTTTTAATGAGACTTTTTTTACTTGAATAATTTGCAATTTCTTCTTTCAGTTGATTAATTTTAAAAATAAATTTTTCAATTTGTAGTTGTAGTTTTGATGTCATGACTAAAACTAAAAGCTTTTGAAAATTTCTTTAAATTAAATCGAAATATGAAAATAGTGGGGATAAAGTTTATAATTGTTTCACAATTTTAGTAAGAGGGTTGTAGCTAAATAATTTGTCATGTAAAATAAGACAATAAGCAGAAGTATCTTTTTTAATTGCATTGTGTGTCTCAAATTCAATTCTCATTACTACGGATCCCGTTTGAATTGTTTCTTTTTGATGGGAGCAATCAATATGTGTAATAGGACTAATGTTTTTGAATTGTTCAGGATTAAAAATGGGTTCATTTGGAACACCATAGTAAGACTGTCTAAAGTTGGCAAACATTTCGTATAAAGCAGAAAATTTGTTTTCTTCGAAATTTAAGTACAAATCGTGATAAGGATATCTTTCAGAATTTAAATATACTCTAATATTTGACAAGGTAATATTGTCAAATTTACTCATATCTTTAACAATTTTCCCTTTTCTGTTTTCTTGAAAGCCAATCACAACATGACGAGGAGCTTCTAGTTTACTAGTTGTTTTTACCGGCCATGTGTGACGGGTTGTTTCGGTTAGAGAAGAATATTCAACAAGTTCCCAACTCCTGAATCCTATCAATATATCTTTATTTGATTCTAATATTTTTGATAGAGCAAGTTGTTGTGGCATATCAACTAAAATGTGAGGAACTTTCCAATAAATTTTATCGAAAGTAACCAATGGAGTGTCAGGAGCAGTAACAAGGTGTGCCGGATCTTCTTTGAAAATAACACCATCTAAATCATCAGTTGATCTAATAAGAACCAATTCCTGTTTCATATTCATAATAATTTTTCTGTAATCTTCAAAAAATCCTAAAAGCATTTTTAGTGGTATGGATACGGAGAATTTTCCATCATTATCAACTAAAATTGTATCACCTTCTTTCCGATGTGGAAACCAACCTGCATTTTCCAGTTTTAAACTTTCGTTGGTATTGTGAGAAAGGTAGCTTTTTAAGGTTGATGCTAATCCAACATTTCTTATTGAATCTATAGTAATTCCGTTTAGTTCATAGCGGATTTCTCTGAACAAAAAGGCTATACCATTGTTAATAAATAGCAATTCTTTCTTATATTTACCTTCTGTATTAGTTAATTTTCCTTCGATATAAAGTAAACTATCTGATGGTAGAGTGTAAGCATCGAGTTCTTGAATTGGGATCCTTATTTCATCATTGTAATCGAATTTTGAAGAAATATATGGTTGATATGTGTGAAGCTCAGAACTGACGATGGAATTGTCTACATAAAGCTTTTCGTTTACGTTTAATATGTTCATTATTTTAAAACAGTGAAACCCAAGGATGTGAGAAATTTACGATTATCTCGTCTTAACTTGTTGGTGTTGGATTTGATACTGAACTGTTGTTTAGGCTTTTTCTTTTTATAAGTTTTTACTTTGTTGATAGTGGTAGGGGCAAGTCTCATCCCAAGGGCTCTATTATATCTAACAACCATTTTATATTTCACTTGTTTGTAAATGCAACCTTACTGTTATAGTTTCTCCTCTAAAACTGATAAGTTCTCCGTCTTGATCAACTATTTTAACTGTTATATTGTTAATTGCTTTGACGCTAACTGGAAAATACAAAATGGGCAAAGGAGATTCAACTATTTTATACCCTGGAGCTACAGTTGGATAAAACTGGTGAATAATATGAACAGGTTTACCATTATTGTAAGAACCGACACAAATATTACAGTCAATACAAATAGCATTCACCTTAGTTATTTTTGCAACATTATCTGATTCTTCCTCTTTCATAGCTTCTAGTATCCTGCTATTAAAACCCAACATTTTTCCTATCGAATCTTCCTTGGTAAAATCAATTATTCTACTACACATTAAAAAAGTTTTTAGAGTATTAACATTTGCTTTTAAAAGAAAAAAAATTTTTTCATTCGGAAATAAATCTTCTATACTTTCTCTTATGTATGTTTCTATATCTGTAATGTCATAAGTTCCGTCGGGAATAACAATTACTTTATTATCTATATAAAATTTATTATATCCTTCTTTTATATTGGGGATAGTCATAAACGTTTCAAAATCAGCTAAACCCAGGTAATATTGTTTTTCATCCTCTAAATATATGGGCGGATTAAAATCAGCAGACAAAACAGAACTGTTTCCTGATATGGCAATTGTGGTAGACATTGCAGTTTATTTATGAATGAGATATTACAATAAATAATGAGTTTATATATTTTTTTGCAAAAATTTTAGGGATAGTTGACCACAGTTATATGAATTAAATTTTTGTTTATTTTCATAAGTATAAAATACATCCACTTTGCCATTCGAATTAAAATATTTGAGAAGTTCTAAAGGTGGTTTTAAATTTCCATAACTATCAAAATATATTACATTTTTGTTATTTTTAATATAAGCAGTCCAATGAGATCCTTTATTTTGTTTTTTATCCAAATTTACAATACCACATTCTTTCAGATTAATTTTTTTTGGAAGTTCATCGAGCATAAAAACACCTCTAAAGCCAGTTATTTTTAACAGCTTTACATATTTAATAATATCATTGTTCGTAAGTGCTCTTTTTGGAAAACTTATTTTGAGTTTTTTTTTGTCTGATTGCTTTCATTTTGACGGATCCTCCTTTATAAGGTCTAATAAATAGTCCCTTTCCTTTATATGGTCTAATATATAATCCTTTACCTTCTTTAGAAGCATTTTCCATTGCAATATTATGTCTATGTATTTCTTCTAGTTGCTGTTTAGCTGCTTTAGCATCATTTACTGCCTTAGCAATTCCTGCCGCGCCTCCACCTAGTGCACCCAGGGCGCCAAGAATGGGAAACAAAAGAGGTAGAAATCCTCCAATTTTTTTGGGTGTTCGAATGATACGTTTTTTTCTCAATTTAAGTTTACCCCCTTTTGTATTTTTTAATCCCAAACCGAACTTTCTTTTACCCTTCATTATTCCTGCAACACTTAAAGCTGCAATTTTTTCACCAATAGAAGAATCTTTAGCTTTTACCCTATCCCAGGCTTTTTTTTCTAATATTTGGTCAGATATGTGTCTTTTTGATAAATCTTCAGTCTGAGAGTAAGATATATCATGTTCTTTGCAAGCGGAATCCAATGGATTTACACCAACGTCACCTCTAGTTAATCTTTTTTCCAAGTTGGTGCCGGGACCACAATAATTATATCCTGGTATATGAACTTCGAAAGGTAATTTACTAATTAATTTATTTACTAAACCAGAGCCTTTTCTATTACGTCTTTTAATAGTTTTTTTCAACTTATGACGACCCACAGTCATTGAAGTTCTTTTTATACTAAAAACACATTGACATTTTTCTGGTATAAATACTTTTACAGCTAAAAATATTTACTAGTGTGATTAAGAATGAGGATTGAAAAACAAAAATTCTCATTACCAGTAAATAATCATGACGAAAAAATTTTAAGTAAACAGTTGAGAAAACATGGTGACTTATTTTGCGGTGGTTCAAAAAGAGGGCTTATAGTTGGTTGCAGTGGTAGCGGTAAAACCAACGTTATGCTTACACTGCTCGAGCATCCTAATGGAATTAGGTTTGAAAATGTCTATGTTTATTCAAAGTCATTAGATCAACCAAAATATGAATATTTAAGGAAGTTGTTAAAGCCTATGAAAGAAATTGGATACTTTGAATATGATAGCGATGAGAACATTATTTCACCTCATGAGATAAAGCCAAATTCCGTTATCATTTTTGATGATATTCCTTGTCATAATCAATCTATTATTAGGGACTATTTCACGCATGGAAGGCATAGAAACACCGATTGTTTTTTTATTTTTCAAGGATATTCCTCAATCCTTAAACGTCTAATTCGAGAAAATGCAAACTTATTAATTTTATTTAAACAGGACTGTTTGAGTTTAAAACATATATATAATGACCACTGTATATTGGATATGACATTTGATCAGTTTAAAAATATTTGTGCTAACTGTTGGATGGATCCATATGGCTTTCTTGTAATTGACAAAGATTGTGAAGTAAATCACGGCAGATATAGGAGTAAATTCGATTCCTTTATATATTTATAAAAGTAAAAAATTTGCAGTTTTATTTCATTTAAAACTTGTACAGCATGGATAAACGTTTAGCTCGAGAATTAATAAAATCGAGACAAGCCGTGAAGCAGAAATATCAAAGCTTGAAATTAGCTACTTCTACTGCTCAGTCCGAATTAGAACAAACTTATAGACCAATAACACAACCACTTAAACAGCTAATTTCAAGTATTGGTAAATCCGAACCATTCGATTTAAAAGAAGAAAGAGTTTCAAAGTATGAAGAATTCAAAACACCTACAAAGCTTTATAAAACATCAACTCCGACGAAAAATATTCAGAAAACAGGAAAAACTCCGTTACTCCCTACAGAACTACCAACATTTTTAAATGACAGTAGTATCACTTCTTCCTCTCCTGTAGTACAACCATTGTCATCAACTGTTATAGCAGAAACTTCAGATCCTTCTAGTGACACAACAACAAATTTAAACTTGTCAGACATATTGGAACAAACTAGAAAAACAATTCAAACCTATGTTGGTACACCATCATATAAAGATTACTTAGCAGATTTTCATGAATTACCCAGATCATATATTGATGAGGGTGTGAAAGATACACAACATAAATTTGACCATTATTACGGAATAGTTCATGACCTCGAAACGGATAAGTTTTCTTTTGGTTTAACACAGATACCGGTAGAAATTATTGGAAAGGACATTAAAGTGGGAGGAATAACGTACACAGGCACGCCAGGTTTATACGAATTGCTTTTCAAAAAAGAACCGATAGGTTATAAGAAGGAAGATTTAGATAATTACATGAACATTCTAGCTAAAACAAATGTATATCGTAGGAATTTTGATTCAAATGAACAAGTTCAAGGAAATACATCACACAAATATGTTACAATAATAGGACCATATTTACAAAGAAAGGGGATTACAAAGACAAAAACCTTGCCAAGATTAGTTACAGCATTTAACAAACCACAACCTCCGTTTAGAACAACTAGAGCCAAATCTACAGGAAAGGGATTAATTTTGAAAACAAACAGATCAAATACAGACTATGTATACTGGAATAATGTAAACGAAATTGTTGATAGGCTACGTTTATTAATTTCATCAAGTGATGCGGGAAATAATGCTCATAGTAACGAGATTATCTCTATTATTGAAGAATTAAGAGAAGATAAAGTAATACTATAAATAACAGCTATCAAATATAATCATATTTATTGTTTAATGAAAGCTCAACATGACAGTTGATAAATTTGGACGCCATATTTCAAAACAAAATCAAGAGAGAATAAGTGACATTAATAATTTAAAAAGGAGATTAGGTGAAAATGAAACAAATAATGAAATCTTTGCTAAAAAGCTTAAGGTTTTTGATGAAAATTTTTTAAAGTATGAAAACCAGATTAAAGTATGTTATACCTCAATTGAAAACGTTAATAAACAGTTGCTAACGCTAAATCAAATAAGTAAAGATTTGCAATTTTTAAATGAACATGTTAAAAAGGAAGACAAAAAATTAAGTGATGATATCAACAAAATTAATAAAATAATGGAAACAAATATAAGAGAAGTAATAATTGAAAAACACAAGGAAAAAATTAAACAATTAAGAACTTTTATAAAAAGGTTAGATGATGAAAAAAAAAGAAATCAAAATAGCATTCTTAACAGTAGAACAATTGACCAACTCACTTTGGAAGAAAATCAACAATATATTTCCTTGGAAAATATAATGTCCAGTGTAATTAAGAAATTAGAACAAGAATTAAATAAAACAGAGGAGGAATTAAAAAATAGTGATAGTAGATCAACTACTTTCTTAACTGGAGAGATAAAAAAATCCTTTAATGCGTTAGAAAAGGAGATTACTAAAATTAGTAAAATTTTAAATGAAAAAAGTTATACAATACAAATTGATAAATTGAATGAATGGGAAAAAACATATAAAAGTTATATTTCGAATTATTACAAAACATAGAAAGTGAACTTCCTTAAAATTGAATAAACAAGTTTGTTGTCATGACAACCGTTAAACAGCAAGTCGTTAATGAATTACATAAACCTGCTAGAAAAAACTACAAACGCAGAAGGGTGGTAGTGAAAGGGTTAAATGATCTTTTTCAAGCTGATTTGGTTGAAATGTTACCCTATGCCAAATTTAATAAGGGATTTAAATATATCTTGATTACCATAAATGTATTTTCTAAGTATGTTTGGGCCGAACCGTTAAAATCTAAATCTGGAAAAGACGTAACAGCGGCAATGAAAAAAATATTAATCAGTGCAAAAACTCCACCAAAAAACTTGCAAACGGATAGAGGAAGAGAGTTTTTCAATGTAAATTTTCAAAATTTGATGCAACAATTTCGAATTAACCATTATAGCACGTTTTCCAATTTGAAAGCGAGTATAGTAGAAAGAGTGAACAGGACTTTAAAGAATAATATGTGGAAAATATTTAGCATTCAAGGAAATTACAAATGGTTTAATATATTAGCGGATATTGTAAAAGATTATAACAATACAAAACATTCTTCAATAGGAATGAAGCCAAAACAAGTAAATAAAACAAATGAAAATAGAATCTTGAAATCTGCATTTACTCATGCTAAAACGTTAGATATAAAATCTCCAAAGTTTAAAGTGGGTGATCACGTACGAATAAGCAAGCATCGAGAGGCATTTTCAAAAGGTTACACACCAAATTGGTCAAATGAGATATTCCACATTAAAGAAGTTAAGATGACAAACCCTTGGACATATTTAATTCAAGACGAAGATAATCAGGACATTCTGGGTGGTTTTTATGAGCAAGAATTACTAAAAGTAAAGCATACCGATGTGTATCTTATTGAGAAGATTTTGAGAAGGAAAGGAAACAAAGTTTATGTGAAATGGTTAGGACTTGATAAAAAATATAATACATGGATTGATAAAAAAAATATTGTTTAATTAAATTGAAATTAAATTTTAGTTAAATTTGTTTTATTTCTGTTCCTCACTTTATGCTTTAGCTGATACAAATTACAAAGTCTTAATGTGCTAATTAATTTCAAATAAAATTCACATTTACTAAACTAAAATTTTATTAAGTAAAACATCAAATACAATTTTTATTAAAACGTGTCAAATATATTTTATTTCTATGTTCCTCAGATAATATCGAATCTAGAATAAGTTTACAATCATTTATTCTTTTTTCAAAACGGAGTCTATCTAAGTACCACATCTGAAAGTTACTCCTACGGGCTTGTCTGTAAGCAAAGCTCCACTTCACTAACACATGCACCTTATTGTTCTCTTCCAGAAAAGATATTGTTTTCTTCGTAATATTTTCTTTTTGATCCATTTTCATTGTTTTCTTCGTAATATTTTCGTTTTGTTCCATTTTGCTTCAATTTGTTTTCCATTTGTTCAGGATATAAAGCAAGTAATTCCATCATAGTTGAAACATTTTCACTGTTAGGATTTTCTGTTGGACTTATTATATTATAAACATGCGTACACAAGTCGCCACAATCAGATGAAATATTATTTTGAAATATTTTGAAATATGTATTGAATTCTTGCCTTTTAAGTATAGATAATCTATAATCAATAATTTCCTTTAATCGCCACAAATTGTCCAAAGACTCTTGTCCTAAGTATATGAAGTGTGGGCCTTTTGTAATTTGTAGAACAGGGGTATCATTTATTTTCTGAACCTGCAGATGAATGTTGTTTATATTCACACTGGTTTGATCAACTTGAGGAAAGTAGAAATTGTTTACAATAATTCCTTGATGAACACAAATGTCTTTCCAATTTTCTTCGGTTAGTGCGATTGAAAATCCAGTTTTTCCACCAATTACAATTTTTGGAGAAAAATCATTTAAACTAATGCCAACAAGAACAAATTTTGACAAAGAATTATTTAAAAAATAAATTTTTGAATTAAGAAGCGTTTCCAAAGGTTTATGAACCACGGCGTTGTTCATAATGACTAAACGAGACTGAAACATATTGTGTTATTCTTGTACTTAAATATTCTCATCCCCACTTTCTTTAAAGTTTCGTTTAAAATGGATTAATGAAAAAATAGATTTCCAGTTTGAAATTTATAATAAAGATAAATAATTAAAATGGTAATGTATAAAAATAATGCAAAGTTTAATGTAACACTAATGATGGAAAAGTAATAATTTTTGAATCCGTCATAATAATTGGTACAGTTGGGGGTTAAAATTTGTAACTGATTATTTTTAAACTCTAACCTTTCTATCCAATTTGTATCAAAAATAGATCGATTTGGATAATGATACAAAATTTTAAAAAATTTACTTGCATTTTCATTTCCATTTATTCGTTCCATCCAACTAATTGTACTATTGTTAATTAATCCAATTTTCATAAATTTACAATATTTACTTAGAGTGACGTCTGTTTTATTAGAAAAACATATTTCACACTGTGTTACGCCAGGGGGATGATGAACATAAAAAACATTTTGGAAAATAAAATAAAGAAGAATAAATTGAGATCTACTGATAGTCATTAAAACAAATTAATAATAATATTCCAAATTTATTAACATTAAGCAGATACTTTCACCACGAAAGCAAAAGCAGTTGTAAAAAAATAACAATAAAATACTTAATTTAAATATATGTAAAAGTTCATAAATAAGGATATTAATAATACTATATAAAATGTGTAGCTTGAAGACTTATTTTGAATGGTTACAATTATTCGATTCCTATTTTTCCATAAACAGTTATTTAAATCACAATTCCTAGCAAATTTCTTATGCTCCACAATAGGATCATCATAACTTAACCAATCAAAAATTTCAATACCACAATAAAAACATTTACAAATATCATTGATTGAAGTATAGTAAAAGCCAGCTCCAGCTAACACTTCTGGTCTCAATTTTCCTTTCCATTTTTTAAAAGTGGAAAGTCGTTTTTCATATGTTTTAAAATAACTGTTATCAATTTCTTTGTCAAAAGTTTCTAAGCACATTTTGTGAAAGACTTATGAAGACTAACTTTGGTTTCAAAAACAACAAATTTAAATACCTTATAATATCTACATAAATATATCTAAATCTTCATGTTCTGCATTCCATTGATACAAAGCAATATCTTGGTGTCCCCAAGCTAATGTATTAAAACTATAGGGAATTTTATACCGCTTATCATCTTCGGAACTCAAAGCCAATTTATTAATTAACTCTGTAAAAATTGTATGTTGTCTAGATCGAAAAACATACATTGAACAAAAGGTTTTAGAATGATTTTCAACAACATCTTTATAATGAATAAAATCCAACTGCTTTTTAATTGCACTTTTTTTAACACCTTTTGCTTTTTTTGTTAAACTGTTTTCCGTTTTAATACAATATGCTTTTGCTCCAGTACCAAAGAAAGTAGTAATGGGTTCACCAGCATATTCATCTTTGAATTTTCCTATAACTGACTTTGTAATAGGCATTTCATGAATATTATTAAATTCATAATTAGATGTGTCAAATTTGTGAATATTTTTTATCATGTCAGAATAAATATTTGGAGTTGTGACTTCTAAAATGAACGAATCGGTATCGGTGTATAAAAGTGAAATATTTTCCTGATAAAGAGGTTTTAAAAAATTATAAAAGAAATCATACATGACAGTTTTAGATATATCTAATATTGAGAAGCCTACATATATTGGTTTATTGTAAGTAACTTGAATCTTTTGCATTTGAATAGCTACCAAGTTTTCAGAAAATATTGTTAAGTCCTTGAAATATGGTTTTGCAATTAAATTCTCAGCACCATCTTTTCTTCTATTTTTTTCCCACTCTGTAACAAGTCTTACGTCAATTCTCCTATCAACATTTTCCATAGTCTTGCCATAAATACTATTATTTGCCAACTTGTAAGTATTACGATCAAATTCATTCTTTGAATCATTTCTTAATCTTGAATTCAAGTCTATATATTTTTTCAACCAATCAGATTGAGAAAACTGTAAAACTCTATGAACTTTAGTTAACTTGAGTCCATGTTCCAAACATTGTTTTAATAATTGATAGTGAATAACATATTTTGATTTATCATTTAAATTGGGTATTAATTTTATGCATTTAGAATTTGGCGGTTTAAAGTTTTCTGGACAAAACGGAAAATCGTTATGATAGGAATGTAGACTTGTAGGATATTCTAAATCAACTTCTAAAACATATCCCTTATTAGATTTTTTAGAAATATTCATAATATTTAAATCATTGATTTCTTTATCTGTTAACCAAAAAATCTCCCGTTGGAATGTGCTGTGACATTGCATAACCATACAAATTTGTTGCATCATAATAAATTATGTATTTAGTTGGCTTTAAAGGATCAAAATTTAAAAGAAATGGATTATTAGCTTCAGATTTTCTACAAATGCAAGAGCTCACACCACCGCGAACGCTTTTTTTGAAAAAGTGTATCATATCTGGATCAGTTAACAATTCTAACTCTATTCCAGTATAACGCAAACACGCCTCCCAAGATAAACCTGGAAAAGTGTAAAAATGAGCTGGATCGAGCTTATATGTGGATAAACAAGTGCTTCTAAAATTTTCAAAAATATCTGCCAAAAGTAAAGTATCAGAGAGTAAGTAAACGTCGGAGTATTGACCAAGAGATTCACATTTAAACAATTGCCAAACCTTTACAGCTCTTTGGTATTCTGCATCACTGATGTGCTCATCCGTTAAAGTATTATAAAATTGGTCTTTTTGAGGTAAAGTTGTTTCTTCTAATTTTAAATAATCATCAATATAATTGTAAGGAAATACACCTTTTTGCCGAATAAGTTTAAATCTTTCTTCATCATTGAAAATTTTTTTTATTTCCTTACATTGTTCATCTTTTAAGCTTTCAGAGAGTTTTGATAAAGAATGGGATAGAAATTGAAAAGAATCAATAAACCTTAATGATATATTTTTTTTCTTAGCCTTTTGTGTCTTTTTATCAAAATAGTTATCCACATGAATAAGCTTTTCAAATGAAATATATTTTTCCTTGTTTTGTGCGATAACTGTTAGTTGTTCTTTGTTTAAGCATAATTTTTTAAGAAATAGATGAGAATCATAATTACGCAAATTATGCAATATAACTGGAATAAAGTTAGGTATTCTGTAATTTATGTTGCAGAGTGAATGAGCTGGACCTCTATAAAGACCGGTTATATGACAATGATCTGCAACCCTGTCATTTAAAAGAGGTTTATTACAAATATGACAAACTGTTTCATAGTTATGATAAATTTTGTCCAGTTCGTTCAAAGGAATCATCTTTTTAGGAGTCTTTAAATATTTATTGTATATGTTATACACATCTCTTTCTAAAGAATTTATAAATAATGTATCACAATTTTGACCTCTATATTTTTCAAATTTAGAATAATTATCGTCGAATGAACATTTAATGTAATAGGCAAATGAATGTGGAATATGTTCATATTGTTTTAAGGTGTATGAAGTATTAGGATTTTTATCAACATTGTCATTATTTAAAGGCTTTAAAATGCATTCAAAATCTGCATACACCACGAAAGGAACTTTCATTTGTTTATGATAATTTACAAATTTCAAAATATTATCATATGAATAGTTTCCAAACTTATCTTTTATTAATTCTTTAGAAGGTAGGTTAATTCGTAAATGATCACAATCATAGCTATTGTGTTGTAATAAATTTTCTTCTGTAGGGAAATATTGTAAACAACCATCGCAAATATATTTTTTTCCGTGATGTTTAGAAATTTGTGCAGAAACTAGTTTTGATAAATCTTTAATATAGCAATAATGAAAAGTTTTTTCATCATCATCACTTATTAACAATAAATTGACATGTTGATTTTTTTTATTCGATGAATAATAAAGTGGACCAATTACTTCATACCCCTTTTTAGGATTTATAATTTCTAATCCATATACATTAATAGAAATGTTATTTTTTTCTTCAAAAATCTTAATGTTCTTTAGCAACATTGGAAATTCTATACCTGACATATCCAAAACAGAAGAGTAGTGTGGGTAGGATGAAGTTTCAAAATCTAATCCGCTTGGTTGGTGAAGAGCAGACACAACTGCCCAGGCGAAGCAAAAGTTGTCATCATTCCTAATGTTGATCACAGCTTGACGTCTCTTGATCTCTTGAGGAAGTTCGATAAAAGATGAGGCTCTCAGCGGATTGTGCTTGTTAACATTAATTTCCAAATGAAGTAAATTCATCAAAGCCCATCCTGCAACGTAAAAATTAAAAAATTACTTTTTTTGTTGCTGTTGTAAAATCGAAAATAAATT
Organism: Kuschelorhynchus macadamiae; assembly: GCA_030620095.1. NCBI lineage: Eukaryota > Metazoa > Arthropoda > Insecta > Coleoptera > Curculionidae > Kuschelorhynchus > Kuschelorhynchus macadamiae. The sequence goes on along the minus strand of JAUTXW010005196.1, from coordinate 1,016,061 downwards.
CTTTACCTGAATCTCTTTCTGCAAATTCGTCAGCTTTCTGGTCAATAATGGTGCAGATTTGCTCTAACAGTTCTTTTTTCTGATATCCCTGGCAAATGACTTGGAACGGCGCATTAAAAGATTTGACATCATAGCTGTCGCTGCTGGGGTTAAAATAGAAACCGAACAGTTCCATATTTAGCTTGATACATTTATGTTTCTGCAGTTCTTGATCTATTAGATGTGCAATTTTGTATTCCAAATGTTGAAAATACTCTTTCACATTTATGAAGTTTTGGTGTGAGGAAATCCTATAAGATATTATTCGTTCCCTGAATGCTGACTTGATAATTTCAACACCTTCCTCCAAGCCTATTTTGGAATTGTTCTTGTGCACACTAGATCGAAGATGTCCACCCCATAGACTTTGGTTTATATTTTTCTTGCATTCTTTACAATATTTTACAATATTTGTAGAATCTATAAATTAAGAAAAAAATATTTTACAAAATATAACATGAAAAATAAAATGTTCTTACCTTTAACAAGCTTTGGTTTTTTCAACCAACTGTTGAGTTTTGTGGAATTTCCGTTAACATGTTTTTTATTATGTCGCAATAAATTATCCTTTCTAGTGAAGACTTTATTACATGTTACACACTTATGCATTTCTGAAGTTTTCTGGATAATAATAATAATAAAATTAATATTGTGCATTTCTATTTAGTTATAGTCAAATTTTGAAAAAAGCAATTGCATTTTTGAAGTTCTTTGTATAATAATAAAATTAATATTGTGCATTTTTATTTAGTTATAGTCAAATTTTGAAAAAAGCAATAGAAATTAATTGACTTTATGAATCCATTTCTTCAAATGAGTCAACTAATTTGTCAAAGGCCTGTTTAACATAATTCACCGTACTTTCGTCTCCCTTTTTAATTGTGATCAAATTAGTTAAATTTTGAATAGCGAAACCCAGACACTTAAGGTTTGCTATTTGTTTTTTATTTTTTTTATTAATTTTAAAATTTTTTTTAATGATAAATGATGGTTTCGAAATTGAATTTTGTTCAACTGGTGAATTATTAGGAGAAATATCCGAAGTTAAATTTGCATCAATTTGTTTTTCTTGCGGATCAGAATTTACAATAGCAAATGGTGAATTAATAGAAGATATAGCCGAACTTAAATTTTGATCAATTTGTTTTTCTTGCGAATCAGAATTTACAATATCATATGGTGAATTAGTAGGACAAATAGCCAAACTTAAATTTTGATCAATTTGTTCTTCTTCCGAATCAGAATTTTCACTAAACAAAAAGGGAGAGCAAATTGGTCTCGGAGAATTAATTGGCGATTTTAATGTTAAATAATTTGTATTAGATTTTTGAAAACAAACAATATCCTCATCGCTAGAATTTTGAGTTTCGTCAATGTCATTCAGTTCTTCAAGAGTTTGTTTAGTTTTTGTTGTAATTAAGTCCGATTTGTTGTCAATAATGTCATTAAGATCGTCAAGAGTTTCTTGTTGACTAGCTGTAAATAAATATTTTTCGTTGTTCTGTTTGTTGGCATTATTTTGAACTTGGCTATTATAAATAATTTCATTCAAGTCCTGAATAGTTTGTTGTTGACTAGTTGTAAATACGTCTGTTTCATTGTTTTGTTGGTTTGCAAAATTCTGCATTTGAGTACATGTGTATAAGTCAAAGTCATTGTCAATAATTTTGCTACTCGATGCCAAAAAATTGTCCATTATGAAAAAAAATCGTAATAACAAATAAAATGCCACAAATGTACATAAAAATGTCACCAATATATATAAGAATTAAATCTTGCCAAATAAAAATGTTAGAAATAAAAATAAAAATTGAAAAATTACCAAATAAACACAATGTAAACACCAGAAAACTCGCGAGCTCTGCACAGTGTGAATGCAGAAATCAATTGCATTCGTCTCTTCGCTGAGGCGATTTTATATGCAAAAGTTAATCACATGTGTCCTACTTAAAGTTGAACGACAATCTCTAAAAACCACTTTCCCAAGCCGATCAACTACCCTTACCCCCCTCCCCCCTCCCCCCTCCCCCCTTCCCCCTTCCCCCCCCGGACCCCTGAATTTCCGAGACTCAAATCCCGGCTCCCCAATTTCGGGCTACCCTTTTCAGGTTAAGTTAAGTTAGGTTAGGTTATGTTAGGTTAGGTTAGGTTAGGTTAGGTTAGGTTAGGTTAGGTTAGGTTAGGTTAGGTTAGGTTAGGTTAAAAAAAAAAGAAAAGAAAAAAGGAGAAGGAAAGAAAAAGAAGAAGGAAGGAAAAAGGAGAAGGAAGGAAAAAGGAGAAGGAAGGAAAACGGAGAAACATATAAAAAAGAGAAAGAAGGAAGGGAGAGAAAGAAGATAAGGTGAGGGTGAGGGGGGTTTAAGGGGGGCGAAGCCCCCCTTAGGGGGGTTGGCGGAGCGGGGAGGGGGGCGAAGTCCCCCCCCCCGAGGCAACTGACAGGGAAAGGGACAGTGAATAAAAAAAAAAAAAAAAAAAAAAAAACGTATGTATTGCAGGTAGTAAAAGTGGTGGTTGATGGGATATATACTTAAGAACATCCACTCGACGATCATACAGTAACATTCGCTGTAATATCAGTTGTCGCTATTATTTTAACGTATAACCAAATTTTTTATCAAATAAATCGATCTAAATCCAAAGTTCCTAACAATGGCAGAAAATATGAATGGAAACGCTGTCCAAATTGAAGAAAATAATATGGAGATCGCCGCTCAAATTGAAGAAAGAGAAGAGATTTTTAATAACTTGGAAGGCGATTCCATCACTTATAAACATTCATTTTTGGACAAGTCATCTAGGCTTGTTAGAAGATCATTCTTATGTAACATCGATATTAATTATATTGAAGAGGAGGAAGAGGAAGAGATGGAGGAAGATGATCAGGAAATTGACGAAGGAGTGGATATGGATGGACAATTACTAAATTTAGGAACCGAGGGTGACGTAAAAGTAAGCAAGTTTAGGGCTAGTGAATTATTTAATAATTTTGAAGAAAAAGATGTATGTGTTATACAAAGCTACTCTAAAATTGAAAGTCGAAGACTAGGAACATTTGCTATTTGCCTTCCTTGTAGTGCAATTCACATGAGATATTTACGGAGAGGGGAATCCGATCACGTGAGCTGCCACTACAAAAGAGCCTATGTTGTTAGTGCTTCTGATTTACATTGTGCTATTTGTAGGATACATCTTTTTATACTAATTCCTGAACATGCTTGCTTTTACTGCAACAAAAATGAAAAAAAAGAAATAGAAAATTATATTGTTAAATATTAATATTAAACATAGTTTGTAAATGTGATGGGTAGATTAGTTTAACAATATTAATTTTAAATATAGGTTAGGTTAGGTTAGGTTAGGTTTAATATTAAACATAGTTTGTAAATGTGATGGGTAGATTAGTTTAACAATATTAATTTTAAATATAGGTTATAAACGTAATGGATAGATAATGTCAAAAATATTAATTTTAAACTTAAATTGTAAAGATAATAAGAATACGTCAAGAATATTAATTTAAAAATGTCAAAGTTACTATAAGCGGTTATATATTTTCAGTGCTATATGCAAAATACTTCTTTTTATTCTAACATCTGACACTGTATTTGTAAATGAAATAGTTAATCATATGTAAAAAAGTGTCGATTATGTCTACTGCCACTAGAAGCACTCATATATTAGCATAACATTTTGTTAACGCTTGTTTCTGTATTCAATTGAGTTTTCTCTTACTTGATGCAAATTATATTAATATTATTAGTATAATTAAAAAGTAGTAGATTAGGCTATGCCGGTCCGACAATCAAAACCGTCATTTTTACATGTAAATTCCCATAAGAAAATTTAAGATTCGATCTGCAAAAGTGGTGCCATTTTAGGGCGTGGCACTTTTTGTGTCAACCCATAACAATTGTTTTGTTATGTAATGTGAAAATTAGTATGTATTAAAAAACTTGTTAGATCATTGTTGTCGTTTCAATATAGGAAAAGGAAAAAATGTGTGTCAATTATTATATATATATTTACATTTACTTTTTTTACAAAATTATTTGTTACCAGAGTTTTCACAAACACAAATTATAAAAAAAATATTATCCTCTTTTTAAAATTACAACAAAATGATGTCTAATTACATCTTTGAAGATTTGTACCAAATAGTAATATCTAGTGCGACATACAGGACAATTGTTTACCATTATAGAACAACAATTTTCATCATTCCATCTTAAAATACATTTTAAACAAAAAATGTGGGAACATGTATTTGGTCTACATGAATCATAATATTCGATTATTTCAAAACAAATAGCACAAAACACTTTTTTCTCTTCACTCTCAGTTTTGTTCAAATTTTTTAAAACAATCCCATTATTTTCTTCTCGAACTAATGGTATATTTTCTTCTTGAACTCCTGGTATAATTTCTTCGAGGCTCTGAAGCGGAATGGATCGATTTCTTTCTCCAACTGATTCACTCATTTTATTTTAATATTATTATTAATAGATTTATTCAACAGATTTTTTTCTTTTAACAGTCACTCGTACCTTAACATACTAAAATGATCTTGATGCACCTATTTATAAGACTTAAGAATGCAAAATCAAATGTGGGAGAACAAAGAGAAAAAATTAAAAATATGATGCGAATGAGAATAAAAGGGGAGGAAGTTAAGAATGAGGGACATGAGAGAGAGGAAGAGGAGGAGGAGGAGGCGCTCCCATATTATAACTACTATTTCAAGGTATATAATTTTATAGTGTTGAATATAAATATGTTTTAACGTGCTAATATTGTTTTATATACAGTGTGTCTCTTAAATATTAATGTCTGTATTTTTATAATTTTAGCATCAAAAAATTTTTTCTGAAGATGCCCTAAATTACAGGGCGAAACGTCAAATAAATGAAAACTTAAAATTTGGTATTTAATTCGAACCTAACTCCAAGAATTTTCCACTTTTGTTTACAATAACGGTATATATATATATATACAAGAGATATATATATATATATATATATATATATATATATATATATATATATATATATATATATATATATATATATATATATATATATATATATATATATATATATATATATATATATATATATATATATATATATATATATTTACTGGGTTGTTCACGCAACCCGTTCATTAACAGTTTTTGATGATGCCATTTAGATAAAAATTTCAAATTTTGGGCTTAAGGTAAGGTCATGGAGTACTTCTTTTTTGAAATATTTTCAACTTCCTGTCACTTCCGCTTTAACTGGAAGTTGGTATCAACTTGCTTATTTTAAATAAAACACCCAGTATTTTATGATATTTTTGGATTCTACGGAGAATTTTAATGCTATTTTATGTAGCATGTCCTATACCTAGGTACAAGCGTTCTTAAGATATTTGACCTTGAACCGAAAATGAGCCTTCGGGGTATATATATATATATATATATATATATATATATATATATATATATATATATATATATATATATATATATATATATATATATATGTATATATATATATATATATATATATATATATATATATATATATATATATATATATATATATATATATATATATATATATATATATATATATATATATATATATATATATATATATATATATATATATATATATATATATATATATAAATATATATATATATATATATATATATATATATATATATATATATATATATATATATATATATATATATATATATATATATATTGTCTTTTGTTGGACGTCATTTTGTTCTACCATACCTATTTATCTCTATATCACACTTAATGTTTGCAACATTGGTTTTTGTGCGAAATTTAAGGTAAAATGAATAATTAGTTTATATATAAGTATTTTTTAACGTTTCTCTAGGCCACGATCTTGTTCCGGCGTATTGGATTTTTACTAAAATGCTACCAAGTCATCCCCATATGACTTTTAATTTTTCACCAAAATTTCATGTCAGTCTAGTAAGTGTTTTATTAAGTAATATATACAAAATATACACTGAACGAAAATCGAATATAAAAAATGTCATCGAAACTTGTTCTCTTCTCGATAGTCCCTAGCACCGAAGCCGCATTACTTCTTTGAAAAGCGAGGCTGATTTTTTGAAAAATGAAGCTTTTCGCTTGCTTGCACGATATTTTTGTGTTTATTTCATTAACAAGCTTTTTTGCCTAATTACCCCAAGAACCAAATATTTCAACTGCGAAAGGTACACATTCAAAACGGTCTTGCAGCTCGTCATATTTGTGATGTTTTTGAAATTGTGCGCTACGTGCAGCATCACCTGCTCAGATGTTTATCTGATATAATAATCAGCAAGGGTATGTCTGCACATAGTGTCCAATAACAATGCCTTTCCTGCTTTCCAGGAAATCAATGTCATACGGTCTCGCATTCCATCGCTGCGACAAACTCCTCGGGGTTTTAAAACAGCAGGAAATTCCGCAGTTATCAGAGATCTCTTGCTTATGTCGTTGATCAAGCTGTGTCTAGACATACGTCCCGCACTTTTTTTGCAGCTTAGTCATTGTAGTCCATATCTATTAGTTCGCCACATTTTTGTATTGACCACCATTGATGGACGGTTCAAACTGGTTGCTTTTGCTTGGCATCATATTATTCCTATTGACCCTAACTGACGTTATTCTAATTTCTTCAGTTCCGATTGTTTGAATCTCGGTTTCTGTCGACGTGCTGGGTTTTGAAAGCTCAGATAAATAAACTAAAATTACCTCCTCATTTTTATAGTTGCTTATTTTCTTTTGTAGGCACCATTTTTATATTCTTTGTAGTATCTTCTTTTCTATTTTTCAGGTAAAAACCAATTAACATTTTTTGCAGACTCATCTCCTCTGGGATTCCTTCTATTGAGGTTTCAACTACATCCATTTTTTTTGCGTTATGGACTATAAACCTTACAAAAAAATACTCAGACTCAAATTGAACTCTTATACGTAGAAAATGTTTGACGTCGCCATTTTTGACAATAAACAAAATAGCTTGACTTGGCTTCACAGGTAGTAATTATATAGGTAAGTTTTATTAGGTAATTAATATATTAATGGAAACTTATACAGTGTGCCCCAGATTCGCTTCTCTATATAGAGATCTCGGCTCCTATTATACCTACAGCAAAGGTTAAATGGGGAAAGTTTTAGAGGAAACTTATTGCATTCGATATCTGGCTTCAGATTTACGAAACCGAAAATGGCGGATTTTGTTTTTCGCCAGTATATCCAGAACGGTAAATTTGACAGCTGTCAAAATGTGACATTATTCGGACACATTTTTAAGACAAATAAGATGGCGTATACGACCCATCTTCATTCTTTTTTGTTAACCCGCAACCCGCCTCAGCTTTCATTTTTCTTATGGCCGCCATATTAGATTTTTTGATTTTTGAAAAGAGCAAAAAATTTCCAGTCTAGTGGTATCTCACAAGTATATTAAAGATTTTAGTGTCATCAAAATATGACACTTCGTAAATTAGGTTTTAATGTTTTTAATGTCATGATTTATTTGTCACAAGATTACATTCCTAAGTAAATAATGTATTGAACGCATTGAATTTTCAATACAACATGAACGTAAATAACGACTTAAAAAATCTAAATGAGCTTTAACTACTTTGTAAGTGGGTAACATTAATTTACAAATCTGCAAAATGGCGTCCATTTGCATGGAGACATTTTTGACAATTGGTGACTGTTTTTCGTACAACCCTGGTAAGTGTATTTCGGTTAATATTTCTAAATATGTCCAGAACTCTTTGTCTCAGGATTGCTATGGTCACGGGGGGATCAAATTCATAGATTTCATTCTTCGTGTGACCCCAGAGATAGACATCCGTCTTGTTGGTTTCAATAGTTCTTCTTAATTCATCTTCCGTTAGAATAGCTCGTAAGGCTGGTACAACCCGGTTTCGCAAAAGCTCTAGGTACCTTTGACCGTTTAGGTTGTATTCAAACAAAAATAGTCCAATAAGTCGATTTCCTGAAATGATTAATAATTTATAAATAGGTGCCCAACAGTCAAGGGCCTCAGGGTCGGCCGGGTGGTACTAGAAACTATAAATTATAAAGGGAAAATTATCTTTATTAAAAAGTAGATATTTTCTTTCCAAAAATAATTATCGAAACATCCCGTAATGAATGAGCTTGTATACTATTGAAACCTATTCAGCTTTATTACGAAAAAGAAAAACATATTTGGTTAGCGGGAAGTAATAGCCGTAATAAATTATTTTGTTGGTATTGCATATTAATTTCGGAAATACTAAATCAATTTATTTCAGTGATATAATAATTTTAAAGAAGTACACCGTGCCTTAATAAAACATAAAATATCAAAAGAACAAACCCCTTACGCTTTAAAATTTAAATTATTCGGAAATACAGCTGAACGCCTTTCTATAAATCATAATGAAAATCGAGAAATAATTCGACATTTGATTAATATGGTATTTTTTCATAACGCAAGAATTAGGCTTCCCAGGAAATAATAAATCATTAAATTCAGACAATCAAAATAATTTTAGAGAATTAACTAAATCTGCAGAAGATTTAGATAAAGTATTAATAAATTTATAGAACCCAATTCTATTTTTATAGGTTCTTCGAAACTACAATACAAAATGATTGAATAAAAATGTAATACAATATCTAAAAAGTAAGTTGACTGACTAGAGTAGAACGTTTTACTTTTATTTTATTAGATTATACTCTTTTAGTTTCATTAAAGAACTAAAGGAAAAATAAGATTATTATTTGACCATCATTTGGTGCCTATTTAAAAAAGATTGGTTAGATTAACTTACTAATGATCCCACAACAAACGTTACTTTCAAATCTGACGTCTCTTTGTCACTTCGTGAGGATTTTGCACAGCCCAATGATGACGGTTGTGCCTATTAAAGACTCCACAACTAGTGAACCTGCTCTCATCGGACCACAAGACATGATTTACAAAATCAGGATTTACCACTCACAGAACTGTAGTCGTCTTGGAAAATCAGTTTCCTTAAGTCCTTGTACCATTATGGGTTTGTATGGATGGTACTTATTCTTTTTTAAAACTCTCTGTACTGTTGATTTTAACACATCAGTTTCCTGTTCCACAGTTCTTACTGATGCACTAGGGTTTTCGTTGAGAGCTTGTAAAATGTTTCTGTCTCGATTTTCATTGTTATTATTGTATCTGCTTCTAGGTTGCTCGAAGGCACCATGGTTAATTAATTTAACTACGATTTTCCTGAATTGGGTTTTATGAGGCTGCCGTCGTTCGGGTTACATCTCCAAATACCTTGCTGAGGTAACATCGGCGTTTCTGTATGATTCAAAGTACAGAGCTAACATGTCAACCTTTTCTTCATTTGAATACGGAATGCCGGCCATTTTCTATAGGTTTTGACAATTTATGTGTCAGATTTATGATTTTATTTCAAATATATTTGACTTAAACCACAAATATCGTTTTAATTATTAACTGCTTCATTCTCCTTTTTTATTTCTATCATTTCTTTAAATGTAAATTTACGATAATTCCTGTCTTGTGCTATAAAATCTCAGTTGCACTGAAATTGAACTTCATGCTTGTGAAGGGCAGTATAGTTGGCGCATTACCTTTCTGGAATGACGTCACGCTGGTTTCAAATAACGTATTTCTTATATTATTTATATTTCAGCGATGATTCCTAACCTAAACGTATGCAGTGATGTAGATAGGAGGGGTGCGTTCAGCACTGGCTAAAGCGAATTTAAAATTCGCATTTTCTGTACAGAAAGCGCTGCAACTTGTCGAAAATGGCTGGCAAAAAATTAACACTCTCATTGCCATAAAAAAACCCTCATTTTGCACACTTAATACAAAAATAACTATTATAACTTCAAAAACTAAAATTATTTTGCAAATAAGACTTTACTAATATAAATTCTTTCATCTTAGTCTTATTCTTTGTTTGCAATGTAATAAATTGACGCCAGTTACCCACTTTCATCAAAATTATTTTAATTCTCAATTACAGACAATACTGAAAAAATATTAAGAAAAGGGGAATAACGAACGTGAATCCTTTACCTCCAGAATGTTTCAAAAACAAAAAGAGGTAAAAACAAAAATCACAGATTACTTAAAGAACAAAATAAGAGATATGATCTATTGCGTGTATGCTAAAAATGAATATGTTACAATGCAGACTTTGCTTTAAAAACTAAAAGAGAGAAATTAATGTATGACTAACTAACTTTAAAAATAAAAACTACTCCCCTTCACTGTCTTCAGAATCAGAACTAAATTCTTCATCGTCACTGCTGTCTTCGTCGGTACTAATTACAAGTGGCGCAATGTCTGAAGCATCACATATCTGTATTGTCTTCCAAGCTTCTTGGATTACCCTTTCTGTGTGGCTGACATAATTTTTCCAATGCTCTGAAGATACTTCATTTATCGCTTTTTCCCACATGGCCAAAACTTTCGATGGTGTCCCCTTCAGACTAGCAATGTATTGGTCGTATTTCCTCTTACACTCAGACCATACCATTTCAATAGCATTAAATTGACAATGGTATGGAGGAAGTCTTAGTATTTTGTGGCCCAAAGGTTTCACATATTCGTCAAGGTAGAATGTTTTTTCAATGTTACAATTTTTTTCTACAATGCTCCATATTTCATCCTTCATGGCCCTCTCTGGGAAGTCAATGTTCTTTTCTTTTAACCATCCAATCAATCTCTGCTTTGTCCATGATTTTCTTGGAATATCCTCTAAAAGGCCGGAATGATAGCTTGCGTTGTCCATCACTATCAAACTTTTTGGAGGAAGATTTGGTACCAGCTGATTTTTAAACCAATTTTCAAAATTTTGCTTGTTCATATTGTCATGATAATCTCCGCTTTTTAGTCCACTTTTAAATATTAAACTGGCCCCCTTAATAAATCCTTCCTTTGATCCAGCGTGAACTACAATATATCGATGACCTTCACTAGCTTTTTT